>DWME01009200.1:0-11081 GCA_018244795.1 Parelbella ahira ahira | reverse complement strand
AAATGTTTATGTCGATCTTAGAACATATTGCTATTTACAAGTCAGTTCTTACAAAATTTCATAACACATTTCTACACGTCTCGCCTAGATATTTCGTCTCACTCGTATTTAATGTGCGCTAGATATACACGAGAATAAAAAGTCAATAAAGATTTCGAGAAGCCACCTCACCGGGATCGTTACATTCGCTATTAAAAGTGTATTAAGAACGCTCCCGGCGCATGTTCCATAATGACACGTCGTAAGCCAAATCACTACATATGTATGTCTATTATTTAAATTTAAAACTAGTGTTTTGACAGCAGCGCCTCGGGCCGTACCTCAAGTTCAATACCAATGTTCTGTGCTGCGTTGATATTGGTAGCGTTGTAGATTTAGAAGAGCTTGTCTTATAGAATTGTTTGTTATCTTGAGACATCACCATAGAGGGTAAAAACAAAATGTGACGAATATAAATATCATTTATATAACATGTGTGACAAGAGTAAGCCCTATATTATTCATATGTATGTATATATATAATAAAACAAGAACCGTAACCGAAGATATTGTATCCGAACGCTGCACTCAAAATAATTACCCATCAATACCATTAAATACCGCATGAATACCTTCGGATAATCTGATTTTCATGCCCTGAAACGATACCCATTTGCAATGCCCCACCGGTTCAACCCTCGTATCGCTGTCGGGATACAAAAGGCCTCAGCTTTGTGTTTTGACAGGAGTTAATACTGCAATAGGGGCCTGATGTCTCTACCTGTTCCGTGACCTGTCGCACGTCAATGGGTACAATAGACCCCCTGTGGCCGGCGTGTGTCTATTGTGCATAGCAGGGTTATTTAATGTAAGTGCACTTGTTAGTACTGGGGTGCTTTAAATTTATTTAATGGGATGAAGCTTAAGAATAGCAGGATAATTATTTATTTATGTATGGAAGATACACAAAATACTAAAACGATTTTAAATTACATACCGTATTATGTATGTAATTTATAAATAATGATATGTATGATAATCACATAAATTTTATACATATAATGTGTGTTTGACATAAATATTAATATTATACGATTGTAAGGTTATAATAAACTTTTTTTTTCCTTAAAACTGTTTAAAATTTATATATTAAATTATGAATTTACACAAGCATACAATCAATTCATTTAAAATAATGATTTGATTGATAACACTAAGTAATACGAGTATGTAGGTACCTGTTTATCATGTACCAATAGATTTCAATCGGATCATTAATTGACTATTTCTTTATATTAAATGCTTAAATTAACAATAATTAAAAGTACCACACGTATGCTATAAAAATGTAACGTGACGACTGTAATCCCCGAAGAATTAGGGAGAGGAATGGAGTAAACTGCCACGTGTCACTAGTTGCGTTTTACATACCACCACGGAATAGGGGGTGAAGCTATTGGCATATATCTGGCACAAATCCAGATTCCGAGCTGTTACTAAAAAATCTAAAGTAGACCCACTAAACTAATCCCAGGACCTCTTGATCATTGCTCACGCTTGCAACCATTACAGTCTATTTTCTTTTATATTTATATTATTTATAAATAAATAAATAATAATTTTAAATTTACAGTGATATCCTGACATAATTATCAATTCACAGAAAGTGGTTTTCCTGGATGATATAAAACAATTTAAAACCAGCTTCTCGTGTTGTCACGTTCTGGCACTCAAAAACGTTACTAAATCATTTTTATTTTTTTGTGACAATAATAGTACACATTTTGCCCTTAAATTCTAACATCATCTTCAACATCTTCACTAACTTATAATATCAGCAGACCCCATCTAACTGTTCGTAAAATCAAAGGTGACTGACTAGATCTCGAACCCAATCCAATTGAATGTTGAAACTTAAAGCACTAAGCTCTCTGCACTATTACTGCTATTTTAATTTATTCTCAGGGTTAATAAAAGTCACCGTGCCAGAAAGAGAGAGAGAGAAAGAAAGTGCACATAGTGCCAAATGCGATTCCCTGTCTAACAAATGTATAATATAAATTTCTTATAATTGTTGCCTTGAGTCTTAATATTCGCGTATGTTGGCGTAGGCCTTCACTATACCTATACAAAAGTAAGACAATATTAAAGTTAGAAACTTATGAAGTGACCTTATTTATTAAGAAAAAAAATGTTTTGATTCTTCCACCCAAAGGTAGTTTGATAAAATAAAAAATATGGTTCTCGATACTCGATACAAAAATATCTTATAAAATTGCATTAAAAAAGAATATAACATTTAAAGATCTATTCCTGTTCTGAAAGGAGCCAGTCCGACAGTGAACTATAGAAAGGTTCGATGATGATGATATTTAAAAAGGAGTCTTTCTCTGCTACGATTGCGTTAAATATCTAAAGTTGTATATTAATGTAAGGAAAGTAACCGTTTCTTAAGCTATAAAGCAGCGGAATTTCAATTCGTAATGTTAATGTATGCAGAAGTCCACTTGTAAATGCAATATGTCTATTTGCATAAATGTCCAACAAATACGTCGTAATAACGGAGATCGCCCGCCGGTTAACCAGTAATCAAGCACCGTGAGCAATTTGTGGACAATTGCAATCATTTACGGCAATCACAACTGTTATGTCAACAATTGTGCAATTGTGACATGGGTCATCTGTGCTAACGGCCGCAGCAGTCGCAGGGTTAACATCGTTCTTTTTTTTGTTCGATTCATTTTTATTGAATTCTTATTTATACGAATTTATTTATACGGTTTTACACGGTTCGTTTTATTCGAATCTGTTTCCCGATATCTTTTATCTGATAATTTTTCGCTTTTCTTTTTCATTGATTTCCTTGACTCGTTGTTCACCACGTGCTTTGCTGTAAGAATTCACAGTAGGTAAGCTCAATATCTAACGGAGTGTACATTAAATTTATATATCTAGGTACCTTTACGATTTTTTAATGTCATGTAACATGACAAACGGAATTTTGTACTAGGGCTCTAGATGTAAAACGTGTTTTATTACTTTTTATTTTTTTTATTTCAAATAAAAGTAAGTAGGTATTCTATTGTTCAGTAAAAAACTATAAACACGCTTAGTAAAAATGTTTAACTCGTATACACGGTATCCATTACGATCATATTGTATTGTAGAGGTATCGAAATGACCATGCTGCCATATTGCGTAATTACAAAAGTGTAGATATTTATATTTCAAAGAAATTAAATTTCACCGTTAAGTAATTTTAAAAGTTATTGTTATATGCAATCGAACATGAGTAAAACATTTATAAGAACCGACTTAATTAATTAAGAATTAAATTTCAGAATGATTGTTTAGAAATAAAACCATGCCTCTATGATGTACGAAGCCTTGACGGGAATAGAAAAGGGCGTCGGTATAAAACAGCAAAATCGTAGGAAAACGGTTATTTCCAACGAAGGCTGGGCGCGATCAAGCGCGAATACTTATGATATTGGCATACTTAATTTTGCCTGACACACATGCTCAGCGGTGTATGAACATAATTGATTCATACAAAGCAAATTGTAACTTATAATTCTCGTTTAAAACTCAAATTCGCTTGTACTCGAGATGTTAGTTATGACCATTTGTTTGGCCGGTATTGTTTCGCGCTGCCGTGTGGTGTGATCAACGTTGAATAAATTTGTGCCTTTGTTGAGTAATCTTTAAGGTGTATTTTGCATTGTGTTGGAATGTAATTGGGTTGATTCGGAGTCTTCGTCCTAAATCGACGTACTCGATTATTTAATTACCTCAGCAACGAAGGTTACACATCTATTGTCTGATTGCTGATTTTTTCCCAACTTTTACGATCCATTATGTTCGGACCTAGACCCTCGGGGACCTAAGAATCTGTTCTCATGTTTGTTTGCCTTTAACTATACTTTGTGACTGTACCCTTCTTGTTATAAGAAGTTCTAGTCCAGAAAGCTTTAATAGCTTAGTGACTTACGTTCTAGCTTTCTAGCGAGCGTATTGAGTTCAATTGTCGCTGCAGATCTTTGCGTTCGGAGATTATATATGTACGTTTTTAAAGTAAAACATATTTTTTTGTAAAGTGAAAGAAAACGTCGTGGAAAAACCTGGAGATTTTAGAAGTCTAAATGCACTTGGTCAGCGCAGCAGTTAAGATATTGTGTCAAATAAATAACGAAACTTTCAGAAAAAGTCCCCATCTATAAACTGTTATCATAGTGTTAGTATATTTCAATTTCAATTAATGTATCGTAGTTTACTAACGTTGTTACCTAAATCAGAATATAAACATCTCTCTATTAACAAGTCTGCATCAATTCTTTAGAACAAAGAAGCTTCTTGGCACTGATTGTAATTAATTACCAATTAGCTATCTATAATTATAATTGGCCGCTAACAAAAACAGCACATTATTAACCGTTCATTAAAAGTTGCGTATAATTTTGCATTCGCTGTTGTTGTATTCACGTTAAACATTGTTATATACAGAAACACGAATTCTAGAGTGGTAAAAATAAAAAAAAAATTATAGGTACCATCGATACGAAAATGCTTGGCTGACTATATTTTTTGTATCAATCCATTTTTTTCTGACTGTACTATTTCTCTCAATTGTGTAAAAAAATTAATAAGCTTGAGGTTACGTCACAACCCGTGTTTACAAATGAGTCCGCCGTGTGCGGTGTAATTATAAACATATTAGGGAGGTCGACGCTCGAAGGGTTAAGGCCGTGTGGCCTTTGTTTTGGGTATGCAGGTCATCTTTTTAGTTGGTAGGAAGTTATTACTGGCCCCGTATTTTAGGGTTATCATTTATCTAGTTCACTTAAAGTTCAGACATTGGTTAGATATATTCGGCTCAAACTAACACTTAAAAAATCATTCGCCCTCCATTTCAGTTTTTACGGGTTCATTTAAACTGACCTATGCCTTTTCGCATTTTCAAGCATTCCTGAATTGGAAGTATCAAAATTATTACAGCTGTCTTTACGTAAAAACATGTAGCCATGTATATAAGTAGTTATTTTAATACGCTTATCGTAGAACTGTTCATCATCAACTTATGTCACTTGCTATAATCAATAAATTAAGACGAAATTAATATAATATTCGCGCAGAAATGAAATGTTATTTACAGTTGATGTCCACCTGTAACTTATCTATGCGGCTGTCCGTCGCGTCTGTCTGTCCGCGGCATAACTCAAAAACAATTAAGTTAGTTAGTTGATAAACATGATTGATTAGTTCTGAGATAGAATAATATCACGCTGATGGTACAATTTTAATTCTCAGTTTAATAAAATGAAGTATATTTATTCATTTCAGAATCACAAACGAAATGTACCCTTCACGTATTCTACACTATTACATATGTATACCTACATATGTACAACAATGTAAATATCATTTCAATTACAGGTAGTCATGGCTTTTGTGAATATATACTTAAGAGTAAATTATATTTGAGTAAAAATGTTATGAGATTACATACATATAAGATATATAAAAGTACCTATATTTTAAAACTAATACCCATGTATATTCTATTACTTTCCAAAAACAGATTGACAACTTATTTTTAAGTTATGTTCATTATCAAAGATTACATCAATAATCAATATCAAAAGACATGGGTAAATAATTATACAATTTAGTTATCCTAGACCAACAAAGTTTACGTAACATGCCTTCGTGAATGGCAACATCCACACCGAGAATCGTCCCACCGAAAACAGCCTTAAACGATTTTAAAACGAAACTATTAGCTCATTGAGAGCCAACAAAAGTGGCGTTAGGAAATTTCTCACATTTATATATAATTTCAACGGCCTGATGAAGATTTAATCGCGCCGATTTAATCTTATTTCGAGCCGACGGTATTAGAAAGAAAGCGAATAAAGCTGTATATAATACTTAGTGTAATGTGTTATTGTAAGTAGAATTACTGTTTTGGCGGGAACTTTTGAAACGTGGTTTGGTTACTATCATAACACTAGATCACGCTGGTATTTCCCCGAAGGTGTATGCAAAGAAGGATCGTACGCCCAGTGTTCACCAGTTATGCGATATGTCCCACTATCAGTCTATTGCCATAGTCCGGGCATAATTTCGGACTTCGTGACACTACTTGTAATGTCAAGTTGTAATCGATTTTATGTCTTCTTCATGTAGCATTTTAAACAACATAATTTCTCGTGATACGTATTTTGTTTTAATGTCTTAATATGAATTTGAAAGTCATTAAACTCTTCCTTCGAGGTCAACGGAGAGTCCCCTGCATTTAATTTTATCGCATACAAAGAAGAGCAACACACGTTTTTTACATTCCCAGAACCTTAGGGTGATCTGGAATCGGAAATTCAAAACGCGAAAACTATTAAAAATTAGCTGCAGATCATTTGAATTAATATAAACACATAGACATATGCACATTTGATTGTCCTACATATATACGTATTTGCCATAAAGCAAATAAGCATATAAAAAAATTTCACTTCATTCCATATGACACAAGCGCGTACTATGCGTACGGTTTACGTCGTGAGTACGTAAGTGAAAATTGAAGCCTGAAGGCTTAAACGTCATCGCTCAGCAATGACTGTCATTGAGGCGCGGTGGCGTGCGAACATGCGAGCGGTGTGCACGCGCCAACGAAAACGAATCTTGGCGTGGCAAGGGCTGGAGGCTTTATCAGCTCACGTGACTCCAGAACACGTGAAGTACACAACTGTTGCGTCTAGCCGCTGATGGGCTTTCGAATATTTCCTTGTCATTCGTTTCCTGATGTGCTTCTAGAAGTAATGTTTATTGAAGTTGATTTATTTATGTAACGTACGTAAGGCAACTCATCGGCGTTTTTCGAGATTATCAAGATTTTTAAGAAAATAATCATTTAAAAATGTAAAGTAATAAATATTTCAGTTGTATGATGTTAGCGATTTGATTTCAGGAAATATCGAGGTCAGAATACTTCAAAAAGATGATTGCTAAAAATGCAGAAATAAAAATGGTATTCGAATTCAAAACAGTTTCAAACTGTAAACCAAATTGTAAAATTATAGAAGATGCAAATATATTGTAATAAGAATATGACAATGATGTAGATTTTCAGATAACCGATATAATTTACTGCATATATGTGATTATAATTATGTTTAAACTTTAATCCCACGAACAAATATATTTTTCACCCTTTTGTAATGTTTCCCGTTTATTTTAAAGTTCATTAATTTCAATCATTCGTTTCAAATTGTAGCCATTTCATTCGTTCATTCATTTCATTCGTTTCAGTACTGCACTTATAATATGACAAAGACACGGTTGAACGAAACAACACGGCATATAATTCGATCGTTAATTTAAAAAATACATTTCTGCACCGCGATATTGAATCGAACTGTATAAGTTGAACTGTGGTTAATTGAAATGTACAGTTTTCAATTAGCGATGTTTTCAAAGTTATTATTCAGTTTAATGCATTGCGTTAACCACGCTAAAAAAGTTACGATAGAAATGGTACCAAGTTTAATTGATATCGAAGAAATCATTTTCTCTGCGAACAAAATGTAACTGACGACAATTATTACTTCGATACTTTTAAAACTACATACAACTACCTATTACAATCATGCAAAAGGTTTACTTTTTATTTTCTGGGAACTGATGCAGAGTAGAACAAAATTCGTTCTTATGCCTCAGTTTGAAATATCCAGCGGCTGATATGTAAAGCCTACACTACTAAGCCGAACTCCGCAATCTGCTATGACTACGTAGCTATACAAAAATAAGCCTCACTAAGTTGCGCTTCAACATTAGCCCAGCAGTGGGATCTTAATGAGATGCAATCAGACAGATATTTTATATTCTATAAATAAAAAAGCCATTATTCACTGGGTCAATTGTGATATAAAGGATGTTAATTTTGCAAAGTACTACCTCACAAACACTCTGAAACTACAGGCAATTATGACCTCTACAAGTAATACTTTATATACTACATTTGTATGCAGCATTCTGTGCATAGTTCAACCTATCTCAAGCGACCATCGATTATAACTTAATCGAGTTACAATTTATAGAAATAATCGGTCATTGATTTATCGATACTTCATACCATTTAAAATTAAACTCTATCGTTACAGAAACAAAGTCTTATTTCAAAGACAGGTTTAGAACAGATAAAAACAATGAAGTTGTATATCTATGATTTAAGACTTAAGGTTCGATTTCACTTGAACAGGCCTGTTGTATGAATACAATTTGTATCGGAAAGGTATCAAAGTGGTTCGTTTGATACCCACCATTGAATAAATCAACAAAAACGACGGGCGGCAATGAGTAATGCCCGAATGTATGCGGCAATTACTAACAGGGAAAACTATTGAGTCGTGTAAATCTAAAAAAATAAAATTAAACACTTAATCAACTTAATCGGCTAGTACCTATGTAATTATTGACAGTTGAAATATGATATTTAAATGACAGTGACATGTGACATTCAAATGAATACAATACTGCGTCAATTAAAGACCCCACATCATACTTCACACATAGAAAACTTTAAATTTTTTATATTAATTAAATACGTAGCAATCAAAAAGCGTCTAAAAGCCTTAAGCAAAGTGAGAACACGGAAATTGCGGCACCATATTCGAAGTTTTCAAGGAATCCGACTTATATAGCAGTACAAAATATTTACAGAATAATGATCTAGGTTAGAATAAGTGGTACTACTTCGTTATTTAAGCAAAAGTGAAATGCATGCTTTTGTTATAATTTAGTACACAAACTTTCTATTTATAGAATATATAATAATATAATTGATATATAATAACATAATAATAGAAATATAATTTATAGAATTATAATGTGCTAGACTGTTTTGATTTAAATACGGGCAAATGGCTTACAGTTTGATTTTCTTAAAAATAAGTAGAAGAAAAATAAGAGTTATTATATATTTTTTAACAGGTAACCGTCAATTATATCATCGAAGTCCTAATAATTATAATTCAAAACAATTAGACCAAATGGATCACAGACAAAGACATTTGTTAATTGCAATCATAAAAGAAAGAAACATTCGTTCGAAAAACAAGAAATCAGTAGCACAATTAAAAGTAAAAGGCGGAGTGCAACAAAAAAATTAAGTAAAAAAATATACATTAAAAATCGACTCTACGCCACTCTATGTTCCTCTCAACTAATTTAAAGTAAGCTACGCAAGCGAGATGAAAACAGATTAACAAAAACAAACACATCGGCGCTGAGTATACTTAAATTGTAATTTAGTTTTAACAAATGATAATTAAAAATAATCGACTAGATGTGTGTTTACATAATAATTTTATAGCCTGTCCGATTTCCAAAATAAATTAATCTAATATATTTATAGATACCTACTATTGATTTTTTTAAACTAAAACTTTGTGGCGACTCCATCCGTTTGTTATACAAACATGTTATCAGGCATCCTTTTCACAAAAACATATATATCAATTGTAAGTTTTAAATTTGTTTTAAATTATGTTCCTAAAATCTGAGTTCCTGTTTTCAAATTAAAATGATCTGGAAGGAAACAGGGCTCCTGATGCATACTCTGTCGTCTACATACATGTACAAAATCCGAAGAGTAGTAAAAGCTTTGCCTTCCTTGATAGAGCGCCTCTGCGACTCTCTTGAAGAGCCAAATGACATAGAGCTCCGAAAATACGTTAGAAGGAAACTCACATCACATTTAACCAAATTTCCGCAGCAAAAACTATGACAGCGTTTTCAGATTACAATAGTTCTGTTTGTTATCAATCGCCCTATTTTCTTCGAAACTCATAGTTTGCACAATAACAATAAATTTAACAAATATAGAGTATTTTACCACTTATTGTATTACTATTATACTATAGCTAGTACATTTTCTAAGTATTTCTAGAATACTGAAATGTGAAACTTGGTTTTGAGAACTTTATTTCTTACGAAGATAGTCCGTTGAAGACAAAATTCATATTTCAATTATGTTTTTTAACACATGCTCTGCCTGGTTTCTAACTGACAGTGTGTGTACACATTCGTTTTATTAACACAGCCGATACACCCATCCCACAAGTTTGCTTCGCTGCTGGCAAATAGTGAGGTCGGTGAAAAACTTCCTTGAACCAATCGCCAATGTATATCCGACCTCACAGCAAGAAATACGTTACGTCCCCACGCAAGTTACATACGAACGATTGCATATATACGCACCTCCACGGGAAGTTCTTTACGCAAACATATCCCCAATTTATAGTTATTCTTGACCATAACTGTTAATTGTCAGTTCAAGTTTCTCAGCTGAAGTTAGGTCGTGAAATATCACGTTATGCTGATGAAACAGTTTTACATATGTTTAGAACATAACGTGTCACTTGCTCTTGGCTTTACCTGCACGAGTAGGTTCCAGCTGTGTGTTGGATATATCAATAGCATTTCTCATTCCAGTTGTTTTGAGGCTGATTTAAATAAGTACCTACAGTAAACCGTCTCGATTATATGTACACCATTGACATTCAAAATTCCATCGATTTAACGGATGATATGGAACCCTACGTCGGAAACTAGTCAAGCTCCCTACATAACTTAACTTAATCAATAGTACATAACTTAATCAATTAATTGTCGTCTCCCTGCACATCGTCAACATTGTTATGCGTTATCAGAATGCATTGGCAAAAATTCACATTACAGTTATCTTAGATATTATAAAAGCGTTTGATTTTGTTAAACATGTTTTACTCGAACAAAACTTAATTATATATGGAGCAAGAAGTAAACCACTTAACTTGGAAGTATCATTATATATAATAGAACCCATATTACGTAAATGTTACGCATGTACCTACTCTAAACCGAAAAATGTATAATATAATATCTCTTTAATCCCCGTATATGTAAATTTTGATTCCTCAGTAAAGTCTACTGTTTTCTGTGTTATTTTTAATTTATACTAAAATATTTACAAAAAAGACGTAATCGTAACATCACGCCTGTAATCCCCGAAGGGGTAGGCAGAAGGGTGTAGTACACCCTCACGTTTCGCCAGTTACGTTTAAGTC
>DWME01009199.1:0-11082 GCA_018244795.1 Parelbella ahira ahira | reverse complement strand
ACCCTCTCAATATGAGAGGAGACCCATATTCCAACAGTGGAATGACTATGGGTCGATTATTATTATTATTATTATATGTGGCATTCACTTTTTAGCGATAAGATGTTTTGTTACGCTTAAATACATATTACATAACACGAAAAGTAACGATAGGTAGATGCATAAAACGCATGTCATGACATGCGTGACGAAAGAACGACACAACGAAGTGATGTATTTTCGTTTTTTTTTGTTTTCTTTTTACAGTGAGTTTCAGTCGCGCTTCGAGGTGCACTACAGAAGGTCGCAGGTCAACGCTCTGACCGCTTCGCGGTGGATGAGTCGATGTTACACAGATTAACATGAGTTTTTATATTGTTTATGCGATGTTACTATGATAATATTTTTGTTGCTAACATAACACTAAAACCCGCCTCTCTGTCCCTGAAGGTTTAGGCAAGTATGCTCCAACGATTCAAGTTATTTTATACGTCACGTGGATGAGCCTATTGCTATTTTTGTTATTAATATTCGTAAAATATTCATATGTTGATTTACTGTTACATCCAACTACATATTCGGACTTTTAATACGGATGAGCTTCCGATAGTTTCCTTAAATACAATTATTCCTTGTATCATCACTAGGTAGTAATAATCTACTTAACATAAGGTATCCTTTTTTATAACAGCCACAAATCTCACTCTACACTGTCACAAGAGAATTGTCGGTCAGTGTGTTGAAAACTTAAAACATTACCAGAACGTACACATCTACCATGTACACAATTAGTCTCTTAAATAATATTTTACTTTCTGCTTACCTTGAAACACGGGGCGCGATACTATCTACACGATCTATGGTTCTAAAAGCAGCTTCTAACTAAGAACATGTAACGTTCCAAATATAATTGCATGATAAACATGGCCGGTTTATTTTCTCACCGAAGTTTACGTTAGCTTGCATTCGATTTCAAAATCACCTTGAGTCCAGTACACCACGGATGCGTTCGATTCTCGGCGATATTTGAGAATCGATTTCATTTCTTTCCATGTAATTATTACTACTATATTATTCTATCATCACATCAGGTTCCTCACGGGGTAGGCTGAGAGCACCGAGTGCCCAAAACCATTATCCTCACAGACCTGCCGTTCTTCTTCTACTCGTATATTCAACGCTCCCTTCACACAAGAAGCGGCTTTTAGATACAATGTAACAATTGAAGCTTTATTCAGTCGATGAAAGCGGTGATTAGTAATGATATATCTTCGACTATAAGCAGATGAATATACATATGTAGGTATCTTACGGTAGAATGCAAACTATGAATAGGCTAATATTGACAATTAGCCGATATTACCGTACTTAAACCGGTTGACTTTTGGTCAACAATATATGTATATCTATTTTAAAATAATGTACATACAATATAACATAATAAAAGTTATACAATGGAAAAAATATATACATACATTTTATGATGCAATATGAGAGTAGTATGCATAAGTATGTGAGTAATGGAGTAGTAATGAGTTCCAAGTGTCATTTTACATGCCGAAGCCAACCTCAACTGCTCGTGGTACATCCTGCTATACAGTAGACAAGGCTCCGGCGACCAGTTGATCACAGAACAGCGTAGCTTACCTAGGCGCGGCTAAATTCACTACCTCCGTAGTTGGTTCTAAGCGAGCTGTCCTGGGTTTGATTCGGGATCACGTATTATTGGTTTCTTTTAACTTGAAATTCCTAGTAGTAGCTGGGTATCTGGATATGTGCCCGGTATATGGCAATCGGATATCACATGTCGCATGACATAATAGGAGAACCGTGGGAATACTACACTTATTTGCTTACCCCTTCGAGGAAATTCAGGTGTGATGTTTTATGCCTAGTCTATATAAATTTCATCCTTTTTTAGTTTTTACAAAACTCTTACTCAACATTTTTATGAAATATCTAAATGCATTTGGTCATATTCACAGTATGAGCTGCAATCTCGGCTTTTATATTCGAAGAATTTTATTCAAATCAATTTCTATTCCTCAAAGGGTAGGAATCTTACAGGTTCTCCATGACAAATAGAAATAATTGGAAAACGTTTACAAATAAATTCTAATTAATTGATAGAAAACATGTCGATTGTGATATAATTTAACATGACCGAATGATCAAATTTCGAGAACTGATATTAATACGAAATAAATGTTACAGCGAAATATTATTATCCACGAAGCCAATCTCAATTCAACTATCGCTCAATCTGATTCACTGGCTACATAGACACAGACAGACATCTACATATAGATAATGTTGAACATTAAACACCCATATATTTATTATAACCATAAATCAGTTTACATGCTCTGAGGTGCATCACCGAACCACAGGCAAAGTGCACTGCACTTGAAAAGTGAATATTCTAGTCGAAATACACTATATAACATCTAGCATATGATTGAAATTGCTTTGACGCCTAGCTGGTGATTGTGGCTTTTCGGAAGTAACATTTATTTCAGGGACCATGTTCTGGAATGTACTCTAACCCGTCGACATAAATCACATTTTTAGACGTTGACGGGGTACAAGCCACGAATTAACGACATGTTTCGATGCAATCAATTTTGAACTCTATCTCTATTAGTTAGGTTTCAGTTTCATTCAAGTATGAGGATGAAGTTGCGTCATTTTGAGGATGTGGTGTCGGGAAATTGACCTCAGCTGTGGTGTTCCCGTAAATATTTGCGTCGGACGCTTCGCGCGAACTGCTAAAAGATTAGAGTGTGAGTGTCTGAATTTTAAAGACGTACTTATTTCGACGCCAGGAAGCCTGGATTAGCGGAAATTAAAATAATGGATGGTAAGCCTTTAACTGGAAATGATGGATGCCTTGGGATAATACAAAATGAAGGTTGAAATGTTTCAAGGTATAGTTTGTATTGTAGTGGTGGACGAAACGTTCAAAGTTTAATGATGATTAATGATCTCGACTGCCGATTTTTTGTGCTGGGCATGGATCTTTCCATAGATTTTAATGGGGCTCAAAGTGTACTCTCTACGACATTGTTCTTAATAAAAACATCCGGGACCGGTTATGGAATGGACAATATAAACCATTCATTATAATATCGCTTGGGTAATTTGAACTTTCAAATTAACATCGGACGATGTTGATGTGTTAAAAAAACCTATTTGAATTTTAGGCCGACGTTGAGGGCCAACGCGTATTCATTACAGTAATTGTCAAGTTAAAAATCGCAATTTCACGTGGTTTCCCTAATCCATAAAAAAAAAGATCCTATGAAAAAAGAATATTTCGTAACTTGATATAAATCTATAAGACCTTAGTTATGGGTCTAAATACTTGTAACTTCTTTTATGTCTCTGATCTTCTGTATGTACAGGCAAGAAAAAGAAATTTAAAATTTAAACTGTACTATAATGTCAGTAATAATTAAGATTTAAACAACGAGAGCTTGTTTTTGGTAAAAAACAGAAATGTACAAACCTATTAACTTCTGGGTTATATAAACACACTTATTTAGCTCAAATCATAATTTTACGAGTTTAAAACCCACTGACAACAATATCGTTTGGCAGAGGATTGAAGTCGTAAAATGTATTTCCGTGCACGTTAATCAATAAAACGGTTTATAATCTTAAGGACGTCCAAGGAAAGGTCGATAACCATTGGGCACGATTTTTTAATTTTCATATGCAAGTAAACAATCTCACATTCTGTTTGTTCACGAACAGTAAGGCATGGAGACCATGAAGTTTTGTGTAGGTACTTACTGCCTTTTAATTTTTATTAATCACTGCAATAAAACGGAATTTTTATAGGGTTCTTACGTTCTTACGAATTTTCATGTAGTGACACATGTCGGTCTACTAGTCTCCCATTAAAACATTATAACATACTATACGAACATCTGTAAAATTACACAAATCACAGCAACGTCGTCTCAAACATAATCACGGTTGAACGAAAACATTACTGGCCGATGAAACTCTCCAAGTCATGAGATAAATAAACATTGATGTACGCTCTAGCGACCGGTAGTCATAAAATAACTATAAAATTGTCAAAGTCAGGGCGTCCTATAATAAACGTAATGATTACAACTAACAATTTTGCCGAAACGTTATCTGTTGCGCAGTATCGCGAATACCCAGAACGATATTTCAGAGGAAAAAACTGTCAACGCATTTATCTTTTCCAGTAAACCTGCAAACGTCTGTCCAATTGTGCTGGACTGATTTGTACTGGACGTTTTGTCACACGATTTTTATACAACGAAAATTTCGAATGTTTTTGTTGGCTTTGTGTAATTTTTTCAGTAGTTAAACACTACGGTTTCATGAGTCTCATATCTAGTGACGGATTTTTGCTATTTCTATTTGTGATCGTTGGTTTTGTTGGATTTATTTTTGTCAAGTGGTCATCGACATGTTGTTCAAGGGCAAATTGGTGAGTAATTGGCTGAATGAATATGGGAAACCTTATAAGCCGTTACTTAAATCTCAATGTTTTTTCTCCACATGCGTAATATGCCTAAACCTTACAAGTGTTTGTCGCCAAGCGGAAGCTCGTCATTAGAACACAGATTCTTTCATATTTGGTCGCGTGCCAAGTTCACGGCTATCACTGAGCGATGATAGAAAATAATGAACTACATTCGTTCTGTACGCTACGGATGTTGAATTACATGGATGGATGATGCTAAATTGTTTACTTTATCTTTTGCACTGGTTCCGTTTATTCGAGTGTCATAATGGCTTATACTAGGATGTTTGGTCAAATCAACAATACACATACACATTTGCTTTTGTACTAAAAGTCCAATATTTTTTTTGGTATTTTCAATGACGAAATAGCAATTGCCATACTAAAACAAAGGTTCTTGAAAATATTGGTATATAAAATACAGTACACAATATTACAGCAGAAGTTGGCCTATGAATGTTATCGGAACTAACGCCATCTATCGCCAAAGTGTAACAATACAAATCCTTGACCGAGTGTTGGGGGCGCTGACCCGGCGTTACGAAATCGTGCGCATCTATCGACGTGAGTGTTCTGGTTCTGCAAACTATCTCGTGCTATCTCTGTGGATATTGTAGCCCACATCGAAAGTACACTCTATTATCACATTACACTATACAAATGGTTTAACGAAAAACATATTTGCACTATTTATTTTATTACTTTGACAAAAGTCATCTGCCCATATTTATAGCGATATTAGAAAAGCAAAGCCACCATTGAAGGACTCCATAACATTTTTTTAAGCCCCCATATCAAACTGAACGTTGAGAATGACAGCGAAAAATGGAAAGTTACGATTTGATTTTAAGAAAGTTTTGATGGATACCTATTACTTTTTACTCAATTTATTGGAAAACTTTCCTCATTTTTTATCCATTAACGACTAGCAGAAGAAGAGTGTACAGTAAGCATGTTAATTATCAAAAAAGCTATAAGCTTAAAATAACATATTTATTATTTTTATGAAGAAAACGATAATTATCCCACTGTTTTCGTCACTGGTTTGCCAAGGGATGTTTCATCAGAACCCGACGACTTGGCGATTGCTTGATAAAAAAGTTCTCGAGGGTTCACAACGTATCAGAAAGAGTGGAATTCTCTGCAGGCGTCCATCTTTCCCGACTCGTACAACCTGGAATTATTCAAAAACAGAGTGAATAGGCATTTTCTAGGCGAGCGTGCTACATCTTAAGCTGCGTCTCGCTTTCCATCAGGTGGGATTGCAGCCAAACGCGAGCCTATTTCTACATAAAAAAAGAAGATCTATAGATCATTTTTCTTGATAGAACTATACCGGCAAATTGCTCAGAAGCGTGGTGAATAGAAAGATTCAAAAAGCCAAGGGATCCAAAATCGTGGTATCGTTTAGTAGAGAGCTACCTTCGCACTTATATAGTGATAACACACTTGGTGTCCTGCCCATTTCGCGTCACTAATAATAATTACGAATGAAAGTTAAATACATTCAATTCTCTAATTACCCACACAAAACAGTGTCAATCTCAAATATTATTATTCAACGTAAGTTAAGTTCATTTTACAATCATTAATTTTAACACAGCACAAGTTTACCCTATCGGTAAAACACTCAAATAACGGTATTTATCTTCTTAGCTCTTTGGTTATTTTCTTCATTTTGGTACAGTTTTACACATCCTGTATAATGAGTCATATCAATTTAATATACATACACTTATATCCCCCATATAAGTGTAGTCCTGTAGCTGTTATTAAGGTGTCAGGAAGAGTATAATAAAGGATAATGTGAATGAAATAAAGTACTTTAGTCCATAGAAGCTGACGTCGTCGTCGTAATCATCCTCGTAACGGGTAACGCAGTTGTAATGCAGTTAGGGTTTCCATCAAGACAATTATTTATACATTTCTTCAAGTAACCCGCTACAAAATGAGTGTAATAGCGCATTAGAGGCTAATCATTTTAATTTTCAATTTTCTGTTCCCTATTTTATTCTTATAATTGTATGTTTAAAAGGGAATCTACTTCATGTGTACTGGTAGCTGTAGCCGTTCGTTAGGAGATCAGTTATTTAGATTATGTGGTTCATGGTTTTGATACATGGAAATTGAGAGTTTTAATGCCACCACGTCTACCGGTCATGATGATGTACACGTCGAATATTACTTGTTAGATTATAACACTCTAAGTTTTGCGGGGAGCCTGAAGCATTATCCACCACGCGTCTCCTGAGTAGTTTAGAGATTATTATTTGCTTTACGAGTATGCCACATAAGCATAAATCTATAATATTATTATTGCATAAATGACGAGTAATTCCTTTTATCAATTTTTCGCACTGCAATTATCTATTATTTAGTTATTACAATAATAATGATAACAGACACGCATGAAAGATGGCAGATCAATGTGTTCCCACATTATCGCGAGCGTAGGCGACGATAGTCTGGGTCACCGACCTCAACCTGAATCTCGCAAATTATTGCACCGACTTGTCTCACTGCAGGCTAATGAACTGTTAAGGTATAAAAATAAAAATATCTTGAGGCAATTCCATATACAACCATATGTTCCCAATTCAGGCTGAACCTGTACTATAGTAACCAGGCAGCTGATTGATAACATATATACAATTCTAAACATATACTTTTTTATTTTATTTCGCACGCGAACATAGAACAAATCCTTCTTACTTCTTCTTATTACTGAAATGGGGGATGGAATCCTGGGTGGAAATTGAACCTACAACTTCGGAGTTTGCAGACAGTTTTAGTAACTACTAGATCAAAAGCTCCGCTAAAAACGTAGACTAACCTGGTCTGGATTGAAACGAATCTATATAACATACCGACATACTAATTATAATGACAAGTGTCAGAAGATACCTACAAGATGTAAATGAAAACTAAACAGACTATCGTCAATTCTAATGTGCCAGTCTTTTCTCTTTGGATCAATATACGGGAACACAGCGATACAATCATTGACGCATTGCTACTATTTTCTCCTTCAAATCGTTCTTAGATTCTTCAGTAGCTGTGTGTAGAACGAGTGTTATATTACGAAAATCGAAATAATCGATAAGCTAATGCGATATTAAGCTCTCACCTTGGATTCGCTAAAGCCAATCTAATGTGTACGTAAAGGTGACCCTCGGACGTAAACCTTCTAGTCTTTAAGGATCATGGTTTTTGTGGTAGATGCAGAATCGACAGCTGACCTTTGTGACTGCTCATGAATGGCAACTCATTTCAATACAGTAGTCAGGGTCGCAATCCACCTAGACTGTAAAGGTAATGTGACGTGAAGGTGACGTTGCAAATCGTTAACGATCAATACAGCTAGCCAACGTTCGGTGCGGTCAACCTTCCTATGCGTGACCGACATTTACCAGAGTATCCATTCTTCAGACATCATGTCAAGCAGTCAATACTATTGACGATATTTATAGGGAATATTTTTCATTCAGTGACTTTTATAAGGTGTTTTACAAATTATTACATAACAATATAAATCCATATATACGCCAGTATGCAATGCGCCCTGAAGCAATAAATTGATATATCACATTCGTCATACAATTAGTCATAATAAAAATAATAATATAGACATTCTCTGTTTTATTATTCAACAATATCAGCTTAAAATATGGGACAGATGGAGGCCTAACGTGATTGCTTGAAAATTATACTTGCGCAACTACGGAGTACTGGTGAGCAAAAAATGGTTTGAGATAAAATAAATATTCTTATGACAATCGAAACAACAGCATTTTCAATATCTCAGGCGAATATACATATGTATGTAGGTACATATAAAATAATCGTAATTTTCGTTCAAGCTTATTAAAAAAAATTATGAAAAATATTGTCTTTAGTTTACAGGGTATATTCGATCATTCTGTATTTCAGCAAATTCATTATGTAAATTCAGGCATTCTATTAATTTACTTGTCATACCCTATTCCTTTGTAATTTAAATCATTCCTCACTCATTCATTTACGAGAACAGTATTACGCTCATTGGAGCGCCATAAGCAAATACATGATACCATTAATTATTTATATTCATAAGGGTTCACAAACTCATCTGTCAGCTTCATCTCAGATGCACCAGTCACAATGATATTTACTGTCGATGTAATTAGTAAGGGATCCGTGTCGGGGGCGCCCGGAGGCGGCGTGTTGATGAGCTTGTCACATGTCAACGACACGCTTAGTTTTGGCTGAGTTATACTGTACTTACGATATTTTCAATGTGTTGATAATTTTTCAATGTTTGATGATAGAATATTCATAATTTAACTATGTCGTATGCATTTAAAGAACATAAGTACATAAGTTAAAGTAGGTATTTAAGTTCACCTACTTTATTCTACTGCCGGTCGCCAGGTTGTGTCTTTCAAAAGTTAGGAAATTGAAGTAAAATTCGAAGTATAGAAATAACTCCTTTACTCCAAAAACGTGCGACAGAAATTAAAATAAAAAACTTGAAAAGAAAGAACAAAAATGATTTTATTTGCAATGTTTGGTTTCTCTACGCGACTGTACTTTTAATACAAATCGACTATTCGACTGAGGGAATATTTAAATGCAGTATAATGACTGTCATCAGCCACATCTCGCCTGATTGATTCGAGAATTGTACGAGCGGTGTATCACAGTCGTAATAATGAAATTGTCGTGTATTTTTATTTGCTTTCATAAGAAGCATTTATAAATATATTACGTTAAAAGGTAGTAAAAACTTGAACGTAATTTTGTAATTTTTTATCATTACCACGAGCAAAAACTATCGGGAAGAATTTTCCTCCGATAAATGATTAACTTTTTGTAAGCTGCAACAATATTTGGTATCGCTTTATCCAAATGTAGCCATTTGAAATAAAATTATAAACGATGCATTTGCCACTGCCCCGTATACTGTATTTGTCATGTCTCACTTGGACGTATAACGAATTCTAAGACAGAATAAAGGCGATTATTCAGTAATTTATTTTTGAAATAAACTCTATTTCGCTTCCGCTCGTCTCACAATAAATAAACTCTGTTTTCTCACTTTACGCAATTTTCGGGTCGCGAAGAAGGATGTTAACAAAAACAACCTCTTTTATAAGTTTTTTACAAGAAGTGAGCTGGTAAAAGGAATTTTGATATTATAAAAAGTAATAAATTGTCTTAACGTTTACTTGTGCAAAGGAAACCGGAGGGTATAATCTTGAATAGAATATTATTATGTAACACAAAATTTATTGGGGTCTTAGGTCCAGTATTATTAAAATTATTAGGTAATTGAACCATAAATTCTGAACATGTAACATAATCTATTATGTTGTCTTAGCGACAAATATTAGGTATTAAACATAAGTTTGCGACTAGTTAGGTAAAAATTCCATACAGTTTTATTTAATAACAACTGGCTCTTAAAGTCGTCTTTTTGTTAAAATCTCGACAATTATCAAAACATTTCCCTCATTTCATTTAATCTTGACATTGTATTATTGTAAACGATTTTTATAAGATTTAATACAACATGTTTAAATAGTGGAGATGTTCACCGGTTTGTATTCCTGATGTTGCGGACACATTGAACAACGCTACGTTGCAGAGCACTGCAGCTGGAGAAGATCCTACAGCAGCATACATAACGTGCTCCCTTTTCAATCAATTCAACTGAAGTCAACAAATCCACTTTACAAATACAATCCTTTAATACTAAAGTCAAACACAAGAGCAAAAGACAAATATATTGTTGAATCACATACATTTCTCTAATTCACGTTATCCACATATCGGATACTGTAAATCGACGCACGAAATACGGGAACAGTAAATATTTGCCAAAGAAACAATATTATTTTCCTTCGGCTTCGACCGAGTCTGTGCAATTTGTAGTCGATATGGGTCTGTTTGGCATAGAGTAAGCGTTGTGCGCAGTAGTTCAATTTCGTTATCGACCCGGTCATTTACATACGTGTTTTTAAAAAAATTACTTCACATTTATGATCCTCGAAGAAGTACCGAGAGAACCGTAGTATGCAACTACGTTTCACCAGTTACGTTATATGTCCCATCGTCAATCGTCTTTTATATTATCATCATTGTGGTGAGACTACGAAATATACAATAAACTTAAAAATCTAATCTATGTTATCAAATACATTAAATATACAACTTTTCTTGTACATAATGTAAGAAAAGCTAAGCTAAGCTAACCGGAGTTGGATGAGGATAAATTGAACTTAGTAAATTCAACTTTTTTATTTATTTATTCTTACTCCAATTGCATAAATTTTAAAATTAAACAACTTAGTGGCAGTGGTAGCCTAGTGGTTAAGAATTCAGCCTCTCATTCCGGGGGTCCTGGGCTCAAATCCATGGCGAGCACCTCTTTATAAAAAGTGCGTTTTAACTTTAAATATCACTTGCTAACAGTGAAGGAAAACATCATGAGGAAACCTGCACACCTTAGAATTTATAAAAAAAAATAAAAATAATAATATATATATTTTCTGAGGTGTGTGAAGTCTGCCAACCCGCACTTGGCCAGCGTGGCAGACTATGGCCTTAACCCTCTC
>DWME01009198.1:0-11083 GCA_018244795.1 Parelbella ahira ahira | reverse complement strand
GTGGCAGACTACGGCTTTAACCTTCTCAATATGAGAGGAGACCCATATTCCAACAGTGGAATGACTATGCGTCGATTATTATTATTATTATTATTTAAAGTGAGTTGCCATTTTACCGTAAGTAGACCGAGTGGAGCCCAGGTCGCGACGTCGACAGGAGAGCTGCGGCGAGATGGATCTAATTTGTCCCGGCTTAGTGGCGGAGTTGTGGTTTTTCATTATTTTTAGCCAGTGTCTTAAGCCGGGCTCAGTGGACGCGCGCTTGGAATACAAAACAGGCATAGGTACTTACTCGTATATAGGCAATTAGTTTAGCTCTCCGTTCCACGAGTTACACTTTGAAGTTCTACGTTTTTTTCTGTACGTAACATTATTTTGCCCTTTTAAAGTTACAGTCTTTAATACTATTGTTTAATATAATATGGCGCTAACATGATGTGTTGAAATACAACTGGCTATAATGTTGGCCATTTCTATGTGGGTAGATATATTTTTCGTATTGTAATATTATACGATCATATTCAATGACTTATTTGGTGTAATAGCTATGGTACCGATGTATCGCGAATTGTTTAGGGTTCATTCCTGTCGAGTGTATGGATGATGTATTAATAATCTGTGAAACTAATTATCTATTTGTGGTTATAGTATTGACTTGGTACTCTTCACATTTTTAAGGGAACATTACGCAGAAGGAAGTCATCGAGTTTCCTCGAGATATTTCCCTTCACCGTTACAGCGAGTGATATTTGATATTGAAGATATTACGATGTACAAAACCGCGACAGTGCTCCGTACGTTAAGGCTGCATTGATCTGAGATCCAGTCGATACCGTGCACCAAATTACAAGCCGGCTGATCGTAATTGTGATTGGATAGCCTCTTTTTCCCTTTTCAATATTTAGCTCCTTTTTTCACTTCTGACCCTTTGTTTCGTCCGTGAGAACGCTGGGGAAATTACCATTTTTAGAGATTGGATTATCCGATATCTGGGCTTTCTGGACTCGAACTCGTTCGGTGCTATCGATACCGTCGCTATCTCGTTTCGATATTGCTGTTTGTTACGGAATAACTCGCTTCATGTGTTGTTTATTAGTTATTACGAGAGTCGCTTTAAAGCAATAGTAAAGAAGTAATGTATGTTATCCAAAATTACTAAAGAAAAACGAATGCGTTCAATATTACCTATGAATATAACGTAAAACTATATCTACATACATTTTCAATTGGTATTTTTAACAAACTCTTTAAAGCGACACATCTCAGAGCAACGGAATTGTTTCCAGATAGAAACATTATCTACTTATCTTATGACCATCTATTCACATTTATTACTTAATTGACTTAAACTTAGAGGAATCACGTCAGGTCTGCAAGAGATATTTGACACTCAGTGCTCTCTGCCTATCTTGTAAGGACCTGACGTTAAGATAGAATAAGAATAAAAATAGCATATTGTAGAAACTTACCGGGTGTTCACAGAGGCGGCGTTGCCAACGCCATCTACTGGCGGTTTCCTGTAATAAGAATTAAATTGTTAAACCTACTATTGACAATAGGAATATAACTCACAACCCCATAAGGATTATAGTATGACCCAAAACCCAGAAACTTTGCTTGTAGTAACGAAAGATTTCACATATTTCCCCTTTATTATTTGGTGTTTGTGAACAGCGAAACCCAGGATAAAGTGCGAGGCCATATAATTCCGTGGACCATAAAGCTCGTCAATTTTCCAGGTAATAAATAAACATTTATAAAAATATACTTACATCCAATATTGGTCGGCAAGACCAGGCCCATGGCTGCCAAAGGGGCTGCTACCCAAGTGATATGGGGAGCAAAAATTTACCATTGGAACGGCATACATTATTTACTTAGAAGTTTTCTTAGGACTTGCTATTTAATTTAACTACCAGAGGACATCTTAGCTCAATAACTATTTTAAAAAATAAATAAGAAAAACGTTAATAATCTTGTAAGAAAGGCATTTTCGACACTTCCATATTATTTCTAAAGCAAACTAATTATTTATTATATTATCACGATAGGTCTCTTAAATGTGAGACAGAGAGTGTCGAGCGCAAAACTCAATCTGGACAGAAGTGACGTGTTTCTTTAATATTCATCGCTGTCTTCCTACAAGCACGCTGATTACGAAGATTCATTTCATCAGACTGACGTGAAGATTACGATCTCCGATGCGCTGGTAGCTCTCTAACGGTTGAAATATGGCAAGGGCAATAAAGTTACGCAATTCTGTCTTTAGATATTGGGCGATTCGTTCGCTCCTGACAAGTCTCCTTAACCGAGTCTCCGTGTAGTAGGGCATGTTAAACGGTCGATCGCAGTTGTTGTCATTCGATAATTATTTATAGGCCTTCGTCTAGACCTTCGAAGACGTTTTGGACGACTTGAAAATATTTGACATATGAATGGCTCACCAATAACTACTAATGTCAGCCTTATGATATTGAAGTATGGTCGAAACCTACCGCAGTTAAAACCTTAAAGAAAACGTTCCTGGATACTGAAAGGATTGAGCTTATATGATAGTTAACTTAAGTGCCGCATATAATATGTAGTGACATTGCAGTGGTCTATTTCTATCATCGGCACGACTACCTATCACCAAAACCGATTATTAGAACGATTAACTGAATATCATCTATAATTTATATTCGACTACAGATAAACATAACAACAGGTAATAACATCTTGAACACCTGCAGTCAACAAAAGTAAAACAGCTCATAAGCCCCGTACGACTGTGCTGGTAAAATCAACAACACCAACAAACACCGATACCAGCCTCCCGAACAATTGACCCGAGAAGGTTCACAGCTACAGTTGGACACAAAAACGTCGCATACCAAATTAAAGGTACCGCGACCGTCACTAAATACACGGTGACAGAGGAGCCGAAAGCCTTCAGAAACGCCGACCGGATCGAATGGGACAATAGTTGCACTTAGCGATCATAGATGGCGGTAGTGCCTGCTGCGCATGCGACTGCCAGGGACACCATTTTGAAACGAATTTGGGGGACAGTTGTTTGCACTTAACAAAAGTTGCATTTTATCTAAATTCAAATATGTTAAATTCCTTTTAAATTTGACAAATAAGTATGACTTGTTTATCTTTGAAAAAGTACGACTTTAAATGAAACTGATATACATACGTATTTGAAGAAATTAATGAATGTAGAAGAAATACGTCTGCAAGGACAATATTTAACACTTATTGTTAGTGTCCTTTACCTACCGCGTAAGTGATTTAAATACGATCTTTACTACAATAATATTTTTTTTCTTTTCCGAACATATTTACTGTTCTACTGTTGGACACGGATTTACTATCAGAGTGAGAGAGTTAAGGCCAAAGTCTGCCACACAGAGCCACGGCAGAGGCAACAGTCACATTCATTAACCACTGCACCAACGAACCAGTTATATACGATAATTACAATAAGTGAGGTATCGTTTGTCCGGTGCAAATGCCAAATATTTGGTCATTCTAACCCGTTTCCGATTAACGGGCGTTTATAGGCGACATGCAGAGATCCGGAATTAACCCTCTCTAAGTGGTCACCGCGTATTTAACGTGGTAATGAGCTCCACGTTTTTTGTGGTTAGCTTTTTGCGGCCGCGCTTATACAGGAAACGTATTCGCTGATTATGAATGATTCTCGTTACGAGATTAAACTCAGCGGGATTTTGTATATATAGTCTTTATATATATTTCAATTTATTTTATATTAAAAATGAGGTTTTCATCCGAAACATAAATATATTTTTAATTCATTTTAAATAGTACGTATTTATTAAGACAAAATTAAACAATTTGTATCTGTTCCTCAATATATTTTTGTATGTGTTTCAGTAACAAATTAAGTAATTATAATAAATACATAATATAACGTCACATACCCAATTCGCCTTTTGCCTACTTTTAAGCGCATTTCTGATATACAAGAGCATGACGATAAAAACTTATATTGCCTACACATCTATCAAATTAATGACAAATATAACGTTTATACAATATTTCAACATCAAGTATCAAAACCTATCGAGCGACAAACTCGGCCAATCACAAACCAATACTCGAAATCGATCTGGGCGGCAATCGTAACGATTTCAATTCGATTCCGATTTATTTCCCAATTGTCGGGGCGCATCAAAGTGATGTCCACTGCGCGTTCGTCACGGCAACCGCGTGAAGCGAAGTTTTTACAAGCACCAGCCTCGTTTAAATCTTATTTCTACTTAAATACCGCTTCTTAAAAAGATTTTAACATTCGGAACCGTTTTAGTGTTAATTTATCTCACTGTATTCTATTTTTGAATTGAACGCAATAACAACAATTAAACATTCTAGACCGTTTTGGTGTTAATTTATCTCACTGTATTCTATTTTTGAATTGAACGCAATAACAACAATTAAACATTCTAGACCGTTTTCGTGTTAATTTATCTCACTGTATTCTATTTTTGAATTGAACCCGGTAACAAGGTAAGTATTTGGTAACAATAAAAAATTTATATAACAAAGTGTAAAATTCGTGTGTTGTTGCTGTGTGTGCGGAGTGTTAGAAGTTTGCTATAGTCCGTGATTGTTTAAATATTCACTGGTATGTTTAATTACGGTCAAATTTAACATCAAATATCATTCATAACTTATGATATCATACTAAGAAAAAAAAATTACATTGTAAACAGATAAGGTTATTAGTTCACTGGCTGTTATAGTGCAGGAAGTAAAATTTTATTTGCCAATATTTTTTATTTTTTTTTATTATAACTTGTAAAAGGACTTACCACTTCTCTTATTAAAAGGTAATGTCATCTAATAGACATTGTCATCCAATTTCATACATTCTTTTTTTATGAGTCAGTAATTATATAATTGCTACCTCTGAAAACTAAATTTGATTGCCTCGAGTTTCAGTATAAATATTTACAATAGGACTTACAAAAAATACATTCTTAATAACTATTACGGTGTGCAGTTGCTTTTATATAAAGGGAGTAAGAATTTAATAATTGTCTTCATATTTGTTATCAAGCTGAATTTATCAAGAAATCACTACTATCCGGCTTGAAATTAATTGCAGTATTATATTAAACAAGTGCTTGACTAATATTATAATCACATATTATTAAAAACGGTGAAAACTAGATATATGTACGACATAATATAGAAATATCAACTATATTTCTAATAGTACATACAAAAGAAAATAGAAAAGTATGTTGTGTCAACCACAATACAAAGAGCTACCGAACATTAACTCTTGTAGATAATTAATTAAATGTTTATGTAATAAGACTCGATTAATAATAAAGTAGTATAGATGGAATTGGGATACTATCGTACGTTACTTTAAAGGAAAGAACCTTAGTCAGTTTGGAGAATAAATCAAAGTGTGGGAGTATATGCCCATAAATGATGTTAATATGATGTATAGTTTTCTCGGGATTTTGATATTTTCTCATAATTTCGACACTTACTTCTGTACATCGTTCTTTATAAATAATTGAGGGTACTTACATGTGACTATTATTTAATGCAATGATAATCGTACTTGTTGAATTATTTTTTTTATTTGAATCACTTAGCACAATTACTATTTTGTGTAAGAATCACAATAACCAAAAGGGCCGTAACTTGCATCTGACCAGTACGGCAGACTGCCCTTAACCCTTCTCGCTCTAAGAGAGACGTGTTCAACAGAGGAGCGATGAAACAGATGATGATGATGATGAAAAAAGAAACGATCGATTGGCATCTTGATTGAGAATAACTTATTACGTTTATGAGTTTTCTTATAACAGCGATCAACACAAAATATCCATATACGAGGAATATTTATACTAATTGACTAGTTCCGAGTAAGGGAACAAGAAACCCGGCGTATTTAAAGAGAACGCATACAATGAATGAGCTTTAAGTTTTATGTATGCAGCCAACAATTCAGTACAAATGTCTTTATTATGTACCTACTGTTCGGTATTTGGACATAAAAAAATACTTCAAGACCGGATCACCCACATCGCGTACGTTTCCGAGAAAACCGCTCAAAACGTCAAATTCCACGATTAATCGAATAAGGACTGCGAGTGATTAATCGAGCCGTTGTGAAAAAGCATTCGATCAGATCCTGTTTTCGCGTCACTAAACCGCGTAATGGCCGGAAAAAACGATTGAGAAAATTTCGAAAATGCCTTGTTCTCCAAAACTCAAAAGCAATCCACTTAAACAAAACCCATCCCGAACATATAAAATACGTTTATTGACTCTGCAACGTCTAGATTTCAAAAGTGCCGATTTACGGTGCGCTTCGAACTGGTCACTGAAGTTTTTTTTAACTTTCGAATTCGGAACGTGGAATTCGAAGTTCGAACGCGAGCGGGAGGCCTGCTCGTCCCGGCGCGCCACGTGGTAATGTGGTATATTGCAGCCCTCCGGAAAATTCGCAACACCCCTTGCATCGGACACGTGTGACTGTGTGGGTGAGATCTAATCGAATAACGATATGTAATCGAGTCCCACCACCCTTAATGATTCATTAATTCACGTGACTTTCGACTTTAGTACGAGGCTGTTGATGGCTTTGACAGTTCAGTGATTTATAAGCGAAATTTCGGTTTATTTGACCGTCAATTGGATATAATTGCAAATTAACATCTGATTACATTAAGGGATGCTCTCTTCGTATCCGTTGTGGTAAGCCCTCATATTTTTAATTATATTTTTTATTTTTTTCTTTTGATTTTAACATGTTTTTTATAAAATTGGATGAAGGCTACTGATTTAAAATTATTCTAAATGTGAAATAACAAAAGTCATCGTTCTTAATTAAGTTTTCGCACCAAATATACCTAATTATTATACAATTATAAGCTTATTTGACTTAATTAGCACTCTGTCGTATCTATCACTTTGCATATAAATATGTAATGTTTGACATGTGTTATTAGTAAAAGCACAGTTTAACATAACACAAAATATAAGAAATAAGATATACAAAGGCGTGGCATCAGATTCAACGGACACCCATTCGCCAAAACTTTAAACCCTTTTATTAGCTAAGTTTATGAATCCTTTAATCATTTTGCAGAATTTACAAACCTTAAATTACTCTATGAAGAATCAGATCATTAACAAGGTATGCATGTGTAAGTCACTTTGCAATACTTTCCTTAACCGTTCCAGCAAATAATATATAAAGTTTAAAATACCTACATCATTGTATACGCGTGATCTAAGATTCGAATCTTGTTGCCCCCGGAATGGACAATTAAATCAAAACTACAAAGCTGTTTAATTTTCAATATTTACTTAGAATAATCTTCGATCTTTCATTTATTTTCAGCGATAGTAGTGTATATTTGTATATATTATTTGTAATATATTGTCAAATTTAATTTATATCTATTATAATGCACAGTACCATTATACATGTGCGATGATATATAGGTATTATTTCTTATTGTGTATGTAAGTACTTTACATGCGAAACCTGCCTAATAATAAATCGAACAATAAAATAGTAAATGTGATAACGTAAGCAAACAAACAAAAACAAATCGTTACTTAAATAAATAAACAAAAAAACTGCAAATTTCGCGCCATGGATCGCATGAGCATTGGAAAATGTTCAAGCAATGACGTCAACACATTGATTTATATACGATACAAATACACCAATAATGATAACCGTAGAAATATTTCGCATCTGTAACCCCTTACAACGTTACATTTATTTGAAAAGCCACAGTCTCAGTAAATATTCCCCTCGCATGCTGCGAATATTTTCCCAATATCACAGCTACATGACAGAACAGGCGAACATACACTGAATAATAAATAAAGTGTCGTTCCAGAAGCCGCACTGTCAATTATTTATTGGAGAAATTATGGAATATTAGCTCGGAATATTCCTTTTGCGGTGCCAATATTCGTATCTAAAGGATAATATTTATTCATTTCACACATTACATTATTTTACGCATAGAGCGAATGATAAATTCCTAGCGGTCTATTATGCTCTTTTTGATAAAAAAAACTCGTATTATACTGGAAACTGAAGACCTGAAGCTCCATTAAAAATTTAAAGTACTTTTACAAATGTCTATTCATAATACTAATCCTGCATTATTTCCTCCACTACATGTCGTCATAAATTTTATTCTCGACACTTATCGTTCCAATGTTGGGGACGGATCTCTCGTCAGTAGTAGAAGGGTTACGGATAGTTATTAAAACTAGAGACACGTTACGTAAAGCGTAACATCGCGCCTGTAATCCCCGAAGATGTAGACAGAGGAATGTAGTACACTCCCATGTTACACTAGTTACATTTAGGTCCCACTGTGGAATAGATGGCAAGCCTGTTGCCATACACCAGAACTACTACCAGAAGTTTAAGGATAGAATGTTCCAATAACACCGGAATCGAACACAGAACCTCTCGATCGGTAGTCACGCTTGCAACCACTCTATCAACGAGGCAGTCTACTAGAGGAAACACCATTAATATGACATTACAGACAATATTAAACGCTCATTAAAAATAATTAACTCCCTTTTCAGTGTGATTTATTTTACGTGCACACGGAGTCGACTTTGTGGAAGATGAGTGATCTTTATGACGTATTGAGAATTAACACGATTATTGCACTCCGTAATGACATATCGTATACTCCTTAATTGTAATATCGTAAGGTTGAAATTTGATTTATTCTAGTGCCAACTCAAGTTGCAAGTTGTGTAAGTATTAAACTGGTTTGAATAGTGAGGACCGTAATATCAATATCGTAAAATATTATAACAGTTCTTGCTGTATTGGTATAAGGACAGACGGGGTTTTACAACCTTATAGCATTCTGAAATACGATAATAGTTTCTGTAAACACTTCTAGGTAATGTAAGTACCTTAATTAATAAGTGTATTTTGGGAAGTTACATTGATTTTTATTAAAAAGTATTATGAATACTTAAGCTATTAATATTTCGCACAAGCGAATGTGGCGCCATCTGAAACTTGTATACACTATTAATGTATGGAAATAATAATATCTTAAATTGTGATTAAATAACTGAGTTAATATTTCATCAAAGGCGTGTTAGTCACTATTTATTTAACAGTAAAATCTTTTATAACCGGTAGGGTTGAAATCATCAAAAGTATAATGTTTTGTAAGTCTACTAACTAATGCAAACTGTTTCAATTTGGATAAAGACAGAGTAACATAAAAATATGATTAATATTCAGAAAATATATTTTAACCGATGGAAGTATATCTTTTTCTTTGCTAAAAAATATCCTTTAAAAATTTATCATAGTGACATTGTATTGATTTTTTATATTTAACATTTTATGTATGTATATTGTATATAAATAGATATATACAGGCCGCTTATTATCCATCAGAGAAAAAGAAATTCAAATTTCGAATAAAGGTACATAGGTCACGTATAATATGACATTGTTTGAAAAAATTGAGAACATTACGCGGGAAAATAGAGACACGACTAAAATGCAGCTGCACCTGTAATATTCTAAATTCATTATTGAAATATACAACTTAAATATTTCTTGCATTTTATATTAATTATTAAAGACAACTTTGCGTATAAAAATTCATAATATAATGCTAAGATTTCTAGAACTTTCCGTGTTTCATTGATATCAAAATTCCAACAGGCATTGACCATTACAACTAAAATGAAAACCATTCCAGATAACTTTAATAAGCATTCAGTTATGTACCTCAATGACCTGGACAAAGGCCAAGGAGCAAGAGGTCAAAAAAGTGTCTAAAAGCGAGCGATGTACCATTGCAAGCCATCCTTCAATCACTTACGGGAGACAAGCCGGGGGCCTGCAAATGCTGCAATAGTAATACTTGCTTTACGGCCGCCACGGGATCTCTCATAAAGCGGGGGGCTAATGAGGATTTATACGCCGCCCGAGACGTATGCGCTAGACGGACTCGGGCCAGGCGTGCGCAACTCTTATTGCTATTTTATAAACAAAAGAATTAAATACATTATTATTGTTATTTTCACATTATTAATAAGAGACTATTACTCATGTTTTTAAACAGGCGTTCTGTAAGATTGTTAAATATTTACAAATGTTTTGTGGAAAAATACTTAGTAAGTAAGGTATAGTTTCATAAATTATGTGGAAATATCTAAAAATAAGCAACTGTACGGTTATTTGACTGAATATGTTATAAAATCCAACTAAGAATGAATGTCTATAGATTGCCCCTAATATTTCCTTCTATGGCAGAACCTTGTAAAATGTTATTTAAGTTGTTACATAATTATGTATCGTTTTTCAATTTTCTATTTATTAAAAATATTTACGCAATAACATACAAATTACCTTTAAAAATTGTGTAGGTACCCACGCCATTTTTATTAACCTGTAGATAAAAATGAATGGATTGATTTATGTTTATGGCGGAGCGTTTATACACGTATAAAATATATTTCAATTTGCATATTTTAATGTATCAATTTTACTAATACTTTTTAATAAGAAATTGGTAAAATCATTAACCGGTACAAATTTTCAACAATAAATACCTCTAAAATGATATTCGGTAGAAACGGTTGCGAGCCCCCGACGTCTCTGTACCTCTAAGTGCGATTCACCTTTTGATGATACCGTGACATCCGACCTTTACTTTTGTTTTATTTTTTACCCCCAGCTTTATTGTTCGGGGTTGGGGTACGGATGCGATATGCAACAATCATGAGAGCGAAATTATTTAGTAATCGTTGTCAACATCTTGCATTGTTTCATTACCGTCTAACTAGTATCGTATATGTCTATCTACATGTGTACTGTTTTGTTGGTTTAGTGACTGTCAGCGCAGTTACTGAGATGAGTCCTGGGTTCGGTCTCTGGGACGAGCAAAATATTATTTTGTTGTATTAACTTGAAATTCCGTGTCTCGATTTGAGCCCGATATAGGATAGCTCCATATTACATGAGACGTGCAAAATTACAACTAAATCGTGGGAATACTACACTCTGCCTACACCTTCGAGGAAATACAGC
>DWME01009197.1:0-11083 GCA_018244795.1 Parelbella ahira ahira | reverse complement strand
TCTAGTAAAATAAATACTCGACCAAAACACAATGGGATAAAAAATGTTCATAACAAGAATTAATTTATTGTAAGCGGACCACGATCAATAGCAGTAGAGTGGGTGGACAGTTTCTCAAGAGTCCATCTTTGTCAAGCTTTGATACCAATTTGTTATTGTCGGCATTTCAACGGAGTCGATTTAAAGTTTGGTAGGTGTTAGAAACGTTACATTTCAAGGCTTAAGGCCTCGCTTACAAAGACCAAAGCTTTATAGATCACTGCGCACCTTAATGAGAATCTAACTCTCAGTTTACTACCGTTATGATTGAGAATTTGAATTTGAAATCTAAGATTTTAGATTGAATAACATTAATTGCAAAGTTACAACACGAATCCATTTTCCAAACAAAAGCAGCGGAGATATTATCAAAGGTACGCGCACAACAGGTTGACAATGGGACCCAAATTCGATAGAGCCACCTGAAGCTCTGATATTTTCCCATGGTCAAACTCCGATAAACAACGTAACAAAAAAACCGTGCCAGCCAGCCTTTGACAAACAATTGGTCAAAGGGACTTTTTTTTGCCAAAACATCCTCAGAAGTCCGCACCCACATGACTCGAATATCGATAATACTGTAACAATACCGAATAGGGTTGGCATCCAGTCGCCTGTAGGCAAAATAAGCATTGTACATCATTATACGACGTTCTTTCATCAATTTTAATAGAAAAGGGGTTTATAAGTGTCACTTTCTACCTCATCTATAGATTTTTTGTTGTTTGTGTCCAATATAATAAATCGAGATTTCTTTTTTGAGTTTAACTAGAACTTGACAAAATGTCACATTTGGTAGATATTCCTCTGTCAATATTCTGTGAACCAACACTTTTATAACACGTTAATATAGTACCCATAACAATAACAAAACACTCTATATACATGCGAAATTCAATGCAAAACGTATCAATCCTAACCAATATTTTATTCAGTACGGTACCTACCCACAATTTTGATTTTTTTCTGTGTTTAATAATGAACATTGGTCTAAAATCCGCACATAGATCACACAATACCACCTCAAAAGTTTGATTGACATCAAGATTGCAGTGTTACTACCTGTTCCTTTATACCCACCGTGCTTCTCTTGAATCGGGCCTTTGACCATTGTCCAACCTTTTGATCCAAGCTTCGAATATGATCGCTTAAGGCATTCGTACATATCAGTTTGGGGCACACGGATGTATTGTATTGAATTACAACCAGTTTTGGGGCATTTTGCCATTATCGAAATATTCTGTTTATAATTTTTTTCGATTTATGCACGAAAATAGTACCTATTAATTGATTATTCGTATAATCGATTATTTTAATAATTATGAAGCTTATTAGAACATCGAATTAAAAAACCAACTTGTAAAAGAGTTCAGAGCCATAACTCACATAGGCCGCCTGATAGCAGGCAATATGTTACATCTTAAAAATGTATAATATGTATAGAATATTAAGTATTGCAACTGGCGAGATTTCGGCAACGTTGTCAATTCAGAGGAGTTGCCAGCTCAGGCGGCCTTCTTTCTTAGGAGGCGCTTCTAAAATTTTATACACGTGCAGTCTTCACTCCAGCATTGAATTGCCAATTTTAATGGTTTTGAGTATCAAAATAACCAGATAATATTTGAAAATCAAGGAAGTAAATGGTGTTTTTATTCCGGTTGATTCTATATCAGTATTTCTAGATCATACAAATTTCTAGTTTCAACATCTTAGATAAGTCATACTCGTAATTTTAAACTCAGCACAGTTGGTTAGTTATATGTGTGAACCTTAAACAATTTGACAACAATATTTCTACCAGAAAGTACACTAGTGTGATAGTCCCATTATACGGCTGCTACTGTGCACTATTGTTATTTGTCATAACAATTACATTTCAACATGAATCATTTACATGCGGACAATCAATTTTTCGACAATCGAAACGCGATCGCGTTGCGTTGACTTAACAACGAATAGACAGGATCCATTTTTTTCCAACCGTTTAAGCCCATAGAGCATCCAATGTTGCAATGTCTCAAAGGCTTATTGTTTCGCTTAAAGAGATTAAGTGGGTGTTAAAAATTATAAGACACACAGTCAAAGGAGTGAAAGATAGCCCGATGTTCATTTATGATTTATATTGTGTTGTAGACTATGTTGGTGTATTGTTCGTTTGTGTCGGAGCTGCGGTGTAGGCGTTCTGTTAGATTTATAATAGTTCGACCTCTCCTTTTACTAAATTATGATATTTAAGCGGTATTCAATATACTTAATATCATTCATGTTTATTTGCGTCGTCTAATCGCTTCTTGTGAAGAAAATTAAATGAAATATCGTTTGTGTTTGTGTATTATTAAGCTCTATTGTCTGATATAGGCTCCTGTTTTAAAAGAAATCCATTGAAGGTATAATGTCTCTAAAATATATTTCATATATTTAGCTACGTGAAACAATTTGTGTTTAGGGTCTACAGTAAGGAAGGGAATCTGTGGATTTGAAAAACAGATGTTCATAAGTCGTGCCTATTTTTGGGGGAGGCCTGTGCCCATCACTGGACATCAAATTATTCTGATGAATATTTTTTGCGTTATTTATTTAATATTTGAAATAGAAACTATCTCATGAATACTGTACTCACGTTAGATTATGAACAATAAAAGTGTACATTTCTGAAATTAGACTCCACTAGCCGTTTATCCAATGTAGTATGACGACTGACTAATGGTAATGACTTACCAAAACAGCTATGCCTCAGCTATTCGACTAATAGATCGAATGCCTAGAGTATTATAAGTTTAGTGTCCATGTTGAGAGTAACGTCAGTTTACTGCAGATTCGTATCTGTTTGGCTAAGCGGTTTGATCATATCTCCAAAATCTAATGACTAGCTTGAAGATACCGCGTTTCCTACGCACGGAGCTTATCGCTTGATAAACTGTAGGTGTCAAAGTATTGCGACTGCATTTCCGGACGCTACAGCGTCATAAGGTCGTATCTGCATACAAACGCTGGGAGCTTTCCCATACCGGGCACTTCGTGACCGCTCGCCTTGTTAACGCGATGACCCGAGCCGAGATTATGCACTTACATCCGTTTGAATGATGACTGCTTAATTGAGGCCATGTGAAACGTGTGCTTACCGTAAACAAAGCGTGGCTTTTTGCAATGTCCGTCACACTTTGAATAATTGTCCAGCACATTCTGGGACAGACCACACTAACGTACAAAATTAATTAAATGAAATTGCTGACCGACAGTTCTAGTAGTATATACTCTTAACAGAAATGCATTTTATTTTTGGTTAGTTCATATAACGATAGATAAGACATGGACATTTATGATATAAGAGGTTATGAAATGTCTATATCTTATAACATATAAAAAAATAAATTGAAAATATATTCTCTTAATAAAACATAACATAATTTAGAGGGATGAGACATAAAGACAGGGTCAAATCCATTCATAAATCTTACATATCATTAATGGCTACAGTAACCCTATTCTAAAATCTTAGTACTACTAAACGAGTCAAGAGCCAAATACTGTCCGGTTATAAAGATAACAAAATTAGCATTGAATATTTATAGTAAGTGCTTGAACTTAGGAAACACCATACGTACCATGTAGCATCTCATGAGATCGTTACTCCAGTAATTTGTATGTTTGTATATTAAACACATACATTTAATGTAGATACCTACTATAAGTGAAAGCAGTATGGATTCAAAGTTTAATAGACGAAATAGCCTAGTTTACAAATCAACTTAAGTGTGTGATTAAAATATTTCGATTTTTCATTTATGATGTCCCACACTTAATATTACATAAAGGATTCAGAGAGTGGATTTTGAAACAGAAATCCGATTTTTTAGGCTAATGTTAGGTGTTAACCTCAACAGGTTAGGTGTCTACCCCAGATATACAATATCAACTATGTAGAAGTTGAAATAAAGTCAGCATTGTGCACGAAAATAAATATAAATACATACCAAGCCCTAGGCAACGACTAGTGCAACATATAGGATACACTTCAGTAAACCACAGAGCGAAGATAACTGTAAACGCAGAGGCGAACAGAACAATAAATTTGACGGCGCGGCCGCAACCGAGATCGGCTTTCTTCCGATCGCCAGATAACCGAGGAGTGACCCGCGTGCGAGCCAAACATGGCCCATTGTCTGGGACGGTTCAAACGTCAGTTGAGACTCACGGAACGATTAGAGCGGTACGATTACAAATATCACGATACTAAATTTGTTTCATCGACTTTTCAATTGAATTCCTATTTTCAAATAAGGAAGCATTTTGTATAAAATGACACGGTTTTCATGATTCGCCTCCGCGGTCGCGGGTTGAGGGCACGGTTCTTTAGCAGTGCTTGGAGGGAAGAGGACTGAATTGTAAATTTGTCTCAGGGTTTCCAATTGAGCTTATTGTTTCCAAGATCTGGGTCTTAACGGCGAGATAATTTTATTGTGGTTGGCTTTTCTCGCCCCATTATTACCCTACATGGGAAAATATTAATTCTGGACATTTGTAATAATTAACTTAATAATATCAAAAACTAGACAGTTTGAAAAGAAATAATAACAATGCAGTATAGTGAAGATGTTTTAATATTTTTTTCTCTTGGGACCTCTATAACATTTGTAGCTCTGCGTGAACAGTGCGAACTATTAAAATTGCGCGACTTATTTCACACAACTGCTAATTGGCCCATCAACGACTTAAACCCATATTTACTGTACGGTATATGATAGTCGTGCTTAATTTACTATAACGTTATAAACATATTATTAGATCAGAGATGTAACGGATATTTATTAATCATTAAATAAAATTACAGGTGGCCGGTGACAATCTACGGCCTACCACTTTCTAATATAGGTTAAAGTGGGTGAACAAACAAAAATTGTCAACTATCTTCTTAAAAAATATAGGTAACAATAAAAAAAATACGTGCAGTTTTTATCCGTGTTATTATTTTATTACCTAGTATTATTTTTGTAATATCGATACCGACTGTAATGGAGTTCTGAGAATTTTTGTTTTAATTCTTGATGTTATCGATGAAAGCGTCTATGCCAATATTGTATTTAAATATAGAACAGCGTGGCCATTAGTTAAAGAAAAGAAACGAAAAGGTTAATATTTGCAATCGTCCGGCCTCTCCCACGCTGTCACCGCGATTTTTTTCTTCCTATAAAGGTGGCATCCAACCCTTTTGATCCGTACACCATCAATACACTTTACAATAGTGTCTACAAAGGATTCCTTGACCAGAATTTAGCACATGTGTGAGAATTTTTTTTCTTTGCAAATGTCACTTGCAAGATTTCATCCAGTACTAATGTTCATTTCCGGTATATTTCATGATATATAGATAATTGTTTTGTTTTTTCGAACATATGTAGGTGTTCGCTAGAAAAAAAAGCATTTGTAAAATATACTCACATACTATTTTATGGTGCAGTAATAGCCTAGTGGCTTAGAACTTTTTATTTTTATTAAACTTAAAATTAGCAAGGATCCTAATTTTGGCGCGTATCTCTTGATTTTTAAAATGAAAAACATGCGTTTTAAAGGTTAAATTTTACTTTTTTTAATGAAGAAAAATCTACACTCCTTAGAGTTGTCCATAATGTTCTATAAATCATTTGAAGTCTGCCATTCTGTACTTAGCTTGCGTGGCATACCTCATGGCCCCACCTTCTCATTCTAAGACAATACCCGTGTCCAATTAAAAGGTTGAAGATATGTCTTTAAACTAAGTTGTCTCCTCTTAGCTATATATATGTTTCTGTCTATAAGACGTATTTAATTCAAAGTCTAGATCGCTAATAATACAAAATAAGGATTAAGATTAAGAATTGTTTGCTAAAAAAATTGATTTATATACAATTTCAATTGATTATATTAAATTGACTTAATTATTTTGTATATTACTTTTAAATATTAATTCATTCCAGTATCTACAAATGTCCGTGAATAATGGAAGCCCGGGTTAACGGTCGCGAAATGTGTTTTTTTAATGAATTACTATAACGATTTTTAATTTAGCCGTGGTTCGTTGACTATTTGATACGTGAGATTATTATTCCTAGACATTTTTTATTTCTTCATAAACTATTTGGAATTTCACCAACTATTAAATGCCAATTGGATAAACAGTACCTACATTAAAATCGTGTTTATTTCTGTTTTCAGCATTTTATATATTGCAAATACGGTAACATTGTGTTCGGTTTTATGTTGTATGTTTAAAGAATTCGACCTCATTTCACGCAGGTCTCACAAAAGATGGAAGCCAGTAATATGGCACGAATTTTAAATTATAAGTATAAGAAGTTAAAATGACTCCAGCGCACCAAGCCGCGAAAGAGAGCGACCGCAGCGCGTCAATCAACTCCCGCGCACCACGCATCGCCATTGTCCGGCATTAGGCGTTTTATACACTGGGAAGTTTTGAAACTATTTCCTATAATCTGTTTTTAAGTTATAAAATTATTTTCGATTCTTTTAAATGGATTTCTATTATAATAATTGTAATATGACAAAATTATTGAATAATTCTTACCGTGACAAAATAGGTACGATTGAAGGTGATTCTTAGCTCACAAGTAGTAAATAATGAATGCAAGGAAATGTAAGAAAATGTAAAGAATAGAGTTCCTAGTGTGGTGCATCCGATGTCGCAAATATCCATAGGCGATTAAGATCATTTGCTACTATATCACCCATTTGCCTTTATGTCAGCCCATACAAATATCATTTACTTTAATATTATATTAGGTATAAGATAAGAATAGTCTTAAATCATGACGACCGTCACAAGTATGAATCGCCGCGAAATACCGCATGTGCTGCGGTTCTTAATATGCGATCTGATCTTAATACAAGCGGTCCGGCCTATAATTACCGGACCACAGCCACCTGTTGCGTTTTCACACGCTCAGGTAGAATCCGAATCGGACAACGGTACGTAACTGTATCCTATTTTGTTCTACAATCGATTGTTCGATACGCAATATGAGGAAATGATCGCTTAGATTTTTTAATAGGTATTATCTGGCACTGATTTTTATCAGTTTATGAAGGTTGTATCAAAAATAATTAATTTTATGCTAGTAACATCTATTATGAGGCGAACAACTTGAAAATGGTCTGATGTTGAGATTGTTTTATCAATTTGTTGTTTTTTAATCAGCGTCGAGGAAGCATGAGCAAAAGAGTTATTATGCTATAAGCCAATAGTAGCTAATGGGCAAATCATTCTCACACTGAGAGGAGACCCGTTTCCAACAGTGGAACGCTGAAAAAAGTTGTCGATGCTGATAATGACGCAAAAATACATTTCCTTCAATATGGCGTGCTTGGAAAACACAGCACACAAATTGGCGCGAACGTAACTAAAATCGAATTATGATATTGTTTATCGCAACCCCCATTATTTGCGTCAGCCACCAGATGTACACTCGACGTCAATCTCCGATGTTTGTTTACCTAGAAACAGCAAACATTCTGAACGTAGGGTCACTACTAACATTTTGGTCGCCTTATTTGATTGTCATAATTCTGTTAGTTATAATAACAGACGCAAATCCCGACTAAGATTAGAGGTTTTGGTGGTCGAATAATAAGATTTTAATATAGCTATGTGAAAATACATTTGGTTTTGGCTACCACTGGGTTTATTAAAAAAATATCTAAAACAGCATTTCAATCAATTTTCGTTTCTCTGAAAAGTTATAACTTTGCTTAATTGTATTTCTGTTTTAGTATATTTAAAAAGTTTCATTTTAAAATCGATCTCGAAACTTGTTTTTCCGAGATGAATGCGACGCCACATAGCAAAAATTGGAATGTTATAATTGGTTTATTACGTTATAGTAATTCATGTCACTCATACAAGAGACGGCGACAACTAAGCCCGGCGATTTGGCCGTCCTTACAAAAACCACGTCGAACCAATAATTCATGCTAAATATAACGCGACACAATTATAAGTCATCCATCCGTTTAGGTCTGCACAATATCGTATTCATTCACTAATACCATTTTCGCAGTGACATGCACTTTTTGCTATTCAAATGGGGGACAGTTGTAATTTTTTTCCGTATAGAACTTTCGTCTTGGTCCCCACACTTGGGCCCCGGCGACGATTACGCATATTTTTGCTCGAACGTTATTAGGGGTGCCGTGTGTGAAAAAAATGTGCTATTATAAATAAAAGTAGTATAACAAAAGGATGGGAGAGCGATCGGGGTCACTAGGAAACGGCGGTTTTGATACGGGATTTTTTTACCTGGAGATCGGGGGGGCTCTTTTTTCATTAAATTTTGGGTCTCGAACTTTATTCAGCTAGCCAGTCAGTTTGTGTTCATCTGTTAAGATGATCACATGTTTTACCACCTCAAGAAGGAAGTTCCGGTACGGAGTGCCCAGTGGTCTTTTGGACTTGACATTTTTCGGAACTGCTATTAGATTTATTTAGTTTTAATTATTTATGGACAGTGTTCGAACACAGCTGAGCTCCAGTAAACTATCAGTGAACGCAAGAGAAAATGGATTTGTCATCAAGGAGTAAGTCAAGATTTTTCGACTCTGGCATCGACTTAAGACGAAAAGGTACTTCTCTGAATTTTGTTAATATTTTCAATCCAATTTATACATCAAAACTTACCCGAGTTTCTGATAATTCTTGGTATTCGGTGTTCATATTTGATCGAGAAATACAAGTTAATGTAGACAGGGAGGGCCACAATAAACGAGGCAATAACCAGTGGTGAAGACAAATTGGAAAGTAATAAGGCAGTGAAAATGATATCTGGCCCCGAAACATATCTCTGTATGAATCGCGGAGAATCGCATGCCATTTACATTAACATATAAATGAGTACGTAAGTGGACTGTATATCGTATATTAGGTACAATTCTATAGATCGAACGATATGAATTGCCTATAAAGAGATATCGTTAATTCTTGCAGCACTCAAATTGTTTATTGCCGAACAGTATATAGAAGATACAACATCAATTTTCTCTCTCTATTTTTTGAAGTTCTTAAGTAGGTGCCCATAACCCGAGAAACCGAGATATATATCTCATAAAATAATTTATATTAAATACAAGTTAGTTTTTGTTAGAAATATAGTTTTATATTTTCCAGTATTGTGACATTTTTTTCTTACAAAAAGCGCGTTTAATTTCCCACTTATAAATAACACGAAAAGCTTATAAATTCGCTTATAATTAGCCCGCGAAGTAAATGAGAGTTGGTCCTATATAATATTGCAACTTAACCCGGTTCGCCGGCATTCTCCATTCAAACTAAAAATGCCTGTAAAACTTAACATCAACAGAATAAGGGGTCTGCGAATGGAAAGCGTAAAGCGCAGTGCTTATGCCAAGAAACCTCACCACTATATCAACATAAAGCGATATTTAAAAGTATATTTTAGATAAAAGTGCATTCCTCGGTTGCATTGACCGCAAATTTGTAGTCGAGGAGGCAGTATGTCAAAATAATGACCGCGAAGTAATAGGCTGAGGCCAAGCTAGGATGCCATGTAATTTACCATCTTTTGTTTGGTGAAAGCTAATGGAATTTTTATCTAATGATTTACGCAAATCGTTTCCGAGTCTCTGGGGCGTTTTCAATATTGTTTTGTGTCGATTTGGTCGTTCGTCACATTCTAATTTAATTCTAATTGGATGTTTTCAATTGAATAAAAATTAGGACAATTTAATAGAGCAAAGTATTGACAAAAATTAAGGGTTAAAGGGGTATAAAGAATGAAATTCGTTTTCCGTTCCACATACTGCGTTACTGACAAACTTGCAAGTGTAGTGGTCGCTGGCACTTTTCCGACCGGACGTCGCTATGACCCCACTTTTATTGCCTCGGAAAAACATATCTCTTATTTTCCACAGAAACTACGTCTATGCGGAATATTTGTCATATTTTTAAAATCTACGCCGAATATTTTCATTCGATTTTTAATAGCGTTTGCATTTCGAATCTATACAATATTATATCATCTATGTATTTATCCAAAGTTATCTTTACAGGCCAGTAATGTCTGAAAATATGTTGCTAAAATTTATTGTATTAAAAATAGTTCCTTATTGCGATGTAAAAGGTTTTATTTACTACTCGATTTCTTTAATATTTTAAGAGATTTTCACACATTACTATACAGACAGCTAATAAACATACGTCTGTATGTAAAAATTGCGTACATACGAGTACATGACTTTTATTGACCATTTTTAAATACTTGCGATAAAATACTTGTGTTCACGACACATATTTGATCCAACTTGGAATAGAACCCACAGCCGTTGACTGTGAGTCTGCACTTTTTTATTTAAAGTCGAAAAACTATCGATTACATTTTGAGCATTTCAAACTAAAGCTAAGATGCTTTCAATTGCGCATTAATTAAAATGTCCAACACAAATATATCCTAATCTAATTCCCGACGTTTAGTACAACATTTATTTCGATATGGCAATTCTTATACGATAGATATTATTGCGAATATCAACGAGTCCACACGTAGCGAACCTCTCGAACTAATAGATACGGTTCGTGGCAATAATTACTGGCGGGCAGTTAACGACAGAACAGAATTAAGATTTTTGCCATAAATGCTCGCCGAAGAGATAAAACCCGCCAAGGATTAGGGGTTAAGTGTCCGCCTTAACGGGTACATTGTTATAGGAAGGGGCTCATCTGCGGTATCGATATCGATATTTTTTATTTCTGTTGTAATCTCTCTTGTCATTTTCTGTAACCTTCTGTAAGGCGAGTGAAGTTTAGCAACCTGTACTTGGTCAACGTGGCGGACTATAGCTTTAGCCTTTTCTTTCGAGGAGACACATGTCCAGATATGGAACGATAAAAGAGTCAAACGACAAATTGTAATTTCCACTATTAAATCAAAGGAGTAGGTATTTCTTCTGTGTTTAAGAGTATAATTGTGTATGTAAGTATGTACATATGTACATGTACATACTAACATTTATAAGCTGTGTACTAGTTACTATATTATAT
>DWME01009196.1:0-11083 GCA_018244795.1 Parelbella ahira ahira | reverse complement strand
AAGAGCAATATTAAATATAGTTTGCTTATACATACAAGAGTGTTTTATTACTAGTACAAAACGGACATTATTTTTAATTAAGAGATCTTATTTTTTAATTTTTATTTTACCTTGTTCTTTTAAATGATAAGTTTAAAAATTTATAACTATACTTGCTGAAAATATTAACAGATTAAGAATGTAATGAAAATGATCGCGTATTTCTTTATTCACTTTTTTATTTCTTTAGAAAACAAACAATATTTGTAAAACACCATTGATTTAATATGAAATGAATTAATACAGTTTAATGCAAATATAATTCAAAAATGTTAATCTTGTGAAACATTGAGCCAAAAAATATTTTTTTACAGAAATAAATCCACAAATAGAAGGAATATGATAAATACGAAAATCTTGTTTTAATTAAATACTTAAACAGTAAGACAATAAACAATAGCACGAAAATAGTATACCAGTGTCTAAACGTTGTTAAGGCATGATAGAGGTAATAGATAAGTTGGGAGTCCAGAATGGTGTCTCGGGGGTCACGAGAAAATCTGTTTGCATTGAGACGGGCGCGCCGTAATTAGTTGCCTGTTTACATCGTACCTTTCAAGGTACGTCATAAAACCGTGTACATAGCAAATCTTGGGTTGGAAGTACATTATCTACGCGAATATACATATATAACAAGTTCGTGACATGTCTGTCTATTGATGTGTTAATTTCTTTTCTGTCATATTGACGTACGAGTAGTTTAACATCAATTTGATACGTAGTAATTATTCGCTTGAGTCTTCTTCCCTTCTGAATCTTTTATCGTTCCACTGCTGGACATGAGAATCCTTTCAGAACAAGAGGACTAAGTCCATAGTCTATCACGCTGGCCGAGTGCGTGTTGGCAGACTTCACAAGTCTTAGAACATATTTTTTTATTAACTCTAAGTTGTGTAGGTTTCCTCACGATGATTTCCTTCTATAATCGCTTGATTAAAAATAACGTACTTTAGATCTAGTCGCGTAATACTTACGCTAGATAGAACAGTAATTGCTAACAAGTCTGAAAATAACTTTGCGAAGATAAAACTGAGGAAGATGTACTTTAAAGTCCATTGTGTTGTTTGTGACTGTAGTTATACTGTACTTTCATTCTTCGTTGTCAACAGTCAGCTAACAGTTGTGCACACGTTGCATTAGAATATAAAACGTTTTATTTTCGCGAACGCCAAATGAATATGTATCGTTTGTTCTCGTTTATTGGAACTGAAGTGCCTCTATACAAGTATTTTTAATTGATATATATATATTGAACAACAATAAACAACCCGGTATAAATAGAGTAGGTGGAAAGAAAATTGTTTTCTGCCAAACTCCCATTGTCACTTCCAAACGCAACGTAAAATTGATAAAACTTTAGTTCTATTTTAAACATAAATATGCTTAATACAGTCTAAAAACTGACCGGTTACCGATAGTAAGCATTAGCCCCCTACAAGAAGTATGTGCAGTCACGTGTTTAGCATCACGAATACGGTAATATTATTATATTTAAACGTAATATTATGACCTCATTAGGTAAGAAGGGTAACAAAAAGAGAAGAAAAATGAGAAGTTTCTAGTAAAAGTAATATACGCTAGATATTAAGAGGTACGGAAAAGTCTAAGATATGAATATAATCGTTATACGGCGCAAGAATATTTTGTTGACGTTCCGCGGCCGACGAGAGCGCGAGCTTGTTCAAGCATAGCGCGAAGTCCGTAACGATGTGTAACAAAATTACAGGTCCAATGTTTAAGTAGGGTGTTTGAGTAAGTTAATTTAAATAATAAATTCAACGTGTTATTATTATAGCTCGAGCGTTCAGTGTACACGATAACATTCCCTATGAGAGTTTGTATAACGATGTCGTTGTGGTCTTGTTACTTTATTGACACAGCACCGTATGCATGTTTTTATTCACCCTATGTTAGCTGTTTTATACATTGTTACTATATAAAACTATTATTTATATCAATTTTAATCACGCTAGATCTTTAACGGAGTATCCAACGAGTACCGATTGAGATATATTGTAGGTTCCCGATAATATTTAATAGATTATTTATTGATGATTTATGAATAAGAAAGATACATTATAAGATCTTAAGCTATGTTAAAATTTAAAATGTCTAGCATCAGCACTCATACCATCTTAGATATATAGATAATCTTAGATTTAGTTAAGCTGCCTCGTTGGTCGAGTGGTTGCAAGCGCGTCTGCCGATCGGGCGGGCCTGGGTTAAAATCTAAAATCCCGGGTCGGGTACTATTGGATTTTTCTAATTTAGAATTTGTAGTAGTCGCTCGGCGGCTGTGGCTGGTGTATGACAATAGGCTTATCACCTATTCCATGGGACGTAAACGTAAATGGTGAAACATGGGGATGTACTACACGCCTCTACCTACCCCTTCAGGGACTACAGGCGTGATATTAGGTTTAAATTTAGTTATTGCTCAATGGTACAAATATACATACAATTAGTTATTACATCGCTCTGGACTCCTGTAACACATTTATGCGCAATAATTTTAGGAAATGTAAATGTGCCAGAACATCTGAAGATATGACTGGATCGAAATGAAGGAAAACATACATATTATGTATGTGCCAATTTCAAATTGTTGTCTCCCATTTTCGTAACCGAGTATCATAATATGCCCTGTCAAGATGGGTTTAATGTTTTTTTACAAAACACTTAACGGTTTTGTTTTTGATTTAAGGAATATATCAAATCCTCCACAGGCGTCGGACTACCTCGAACAGTTTTGTGTGCTTTAAAATTATGCACTTTTGGTTTCAGCCTTCAATTTGAATTTCACGCAATCCACCAAAACAAAATAAAAACTAAAAAAAATTAAAAACAAAATCGAAAATGCTTTCAGAACATCAAAATCCGAACACTAAACTTTTTATTAAAATACCCATTTGCTGAACACAAACAGACCTCCCATTCGAATATCGATGCTATTTTAAGGTGGTTTCTCACTAAACGTGTTATGTTCATAACACCATTAACACGGCGTGAAAATTGACTTGTAACCAAAGGAACAACGATAACCTAATATAGTGATGTGCTGTTGAACTAGTTATGGGTAATCAACTTTCGAGAAGAGTACTATTTTTGTCGTATAGTATAATAACATAACTTTAACAAGTCTACTTTATTCATAAAATTGTTAGCTTCCATAAAGGTGGTGCACGGAGATATTGTACAAATACCTATTTATAGAATAAATATGTACCTATATTAATTATCAAATAGATATAGTTATTCAACGGTACAAATTTAATTTAATTTTAGAAGTTCCTCTTCAGGGAATTGCCGTATGATACTGACTTCCATATTGCGTAATTGAAAACAAAAAATGGATTTATTTCTTGGATCAAATAGCATTATATATTTGTACGTTTCTATTTGAATGATAAAGGTTTCGTCTAGGTATTACACCCTTTTTTCTACGGACCTTAGTGACAAATAATACTCGCTCTGTATTTTAATTTCCAGAATCAGTATCATTTCTATACAAAAGAACTGTCTATGTTATTTCTCTACAAAAACTTTCAATATCCAGTGAATTAAAAATTAAATTGGTGACATTAAAAAATGTCGGGTCGAGGTGAACTACAAAATTGTCATTAACTTTGTTACGCTAACGAACGGCTCACGTTACCGCGGGCGGGTTAGACCCTAGCCGGTCTCTATTTTTACACGAACATTGTTGCACAAATTATTGACAACCCAAGCTGGGACGTAACGTGTGCTTGTGACAAATCGTGGCAATAAATTACGCAAATAGCCTATAGGCTTCGCACGATATATTTAGAAATGTGTTTCGAAAACAAATTCCGTGTCACATAAAGCTCCAGCCGGTCAGTGTACATCATGTACGTAATCTATATGCGCGCTATTTCCATTTTAGGTGGCTGTTGTCAAAACATTGAGAGATAGTGGGATAAATTTCAGCTGTAAATATTTCGGACAGTTTTTAACTTTCGGACGAGCGGTTTATTTATTTATAAAATTTGTACTAGTACTCAATTTTGCAATTACTTTTTTATACTGATTTTGTCTGACATTATTAGGATGGATACTTAACGGTCATATAAATATTCAAAACGATAAGTAAAAAATGTGTAGTCTATCGGTGTTTATTTAACGCAGTTTTTAAGAGCCGAACTTTATTCATTAATTTTCTCCATTTTGGGCTTTATCGTAAGAAGAATTTAACGAACTGTTATCTCATAATGTAAACAAAGTCAAAAGTTCTAAAAAAGTTTTATCAGTCTTAATAATTTTTTGAAACCTGTCAACAAGCACACAATAATTGTGTACTTACGTTGACTTACGTAATACTCGTAGTAATGTTAAATCTTCATAGACTATGTTCATAGACTGAATAATACTGAATCAATCACACAATCGCCTACCCTATCATGATTCTTTATGAGCCCCATACATTACTCGTGCCAATTTTTGTACGGAGCCAGTTCTGCGAGTTGAATTCCGAATTACGTAAGATTCCATTATTGAGCGTCGCGGTTATCGAATGTCGACAATTTCAAGCTCGTCCAATAGAGTTATATGTATAGACATGCTCATATATCGAGAAAAACATTAAAACTTATAGTATGTTTGTTTCATTTGTTATGCAATAGATGTAGCCAAGGAATACGTAGGTATTTTATCAGAATCTTTGCCAAGCTTTGTTTACTATTCTTTATTTAACTTGATATACATACGAGTCCATACAATCGCGAGTGTATTTAAATCACAAATATAAAATATTAGTGTTAAACTCGCTTTTGATCATAACCATATTATTACACGGAACATAGGGTCCACTTTCTTAATTCTTCGTAATGATCTCTGAGGCTCGTGCAGTCTGCCACCCCACACTCTGCCAGCGTAGATCGCTACGCTAAACACTTGTCATTCTGAGAGTAGAACCGTGTCCAACAGTGCACGGTAGAGTTTATGACGATAACAATAATACAAATACATATCACAAAACAAGTGCAGCTTTAACATTACTACGTTCAAGTAAATTAATTGAATAAATAGTAAATTACTGTTACCCCATAATGTTCGAAATCATTTCGTATAATGATCATTTACAAACTACATACTTTTGATAAGGGTCTGGACCTATTTAAAGTTGGTCATTGATTGAGAACATTTTTAAGAACTACAGTGTATTTTGTATAAAAAAACCGTCACAAGAACTGAATAAGTATAGAAAGAGCTCCGAAATGGGAGACTAAGCTCTAACATTATAAGTTTTACTGATTGCAACAGTGAGAGAGAAATTCTTAAACCGCGGCATATATGTAACATGAATATCTAAAATGCTAACGTAAAGTGTTCTTGCAACGAAATTGGTGATTTCTGAAAAATTCTGCCTCAACTTTCTGGATATGTGCAAAGGAAATATAAAACTTTGTGTTTACATATTCGTGTAAATCTTTGCGGAATTGACAACCAGCCTGAGCTGGTCGGAGATGCACTTTAAGAAGAAAAAGAAGATAAAACTCTTGTAAATTTTTAATACATTTGTACATCAGCAGTCTGATTACTATGTGGCTCTGCACAATTTACAGTCAAATAGCGTGTGTTACTAATAAAATTGTTATCAAATTATTCACTGGCAGTCTTATACGTAGAGCGTCAACTCACAATATGTAACAGCGCCTGTAAATAGTATCGATACTAATCAATGCTAACTTGCACACTTGTAAATAATTACGGACTGATCATTGTATTAACTACTTATTCTAACTGAACTAACAATTTTATTTGAGGTCAATCCCAGATATTCTGAAGTGGCAGCGGACAATTTTGACTGAGACCTACTCGTGCGTTGCGTTCTTTCCCTAAATATAAAGTTTCGGAGAGACATTTGATAAAATTTTACCATTCCACTTAATTAAAAGTAAAAATTTGTAATTCCATGTTGAAATTTTAACAGACAAATAACACTAGAACTTAAACAAATTCACTGGAACAGTGTTGCAACGGTATGGGGATAACCTTTGAGATATGAATTATGAAATTGCTTTCGCTATTTAACGTGAAAGAGGTGTGTTCTAACTTAAATTTGAGCGTTTTAAAAGGAGTTTAAATAAAAAAGTAGTCTTTCATACTATGTACTTTTTCCTTTTTGTTGTCAAAATCAAATCAATTTTATAAAATTACAATTTGACCAAACCATTTTGTGTTTATCGTAATCGAATCGTGTCGTAAATAAGTCTAATTTAAATAAAAGTGATTAAACTGGTAAATCAATTTGAATACCTCCTTTAAAAATAATATTAATTTTACAGAAAATTTGAAACTTTTCGATTTCCTTCCTGCATCTTAGGAACCGATATCATATCCCGGAGATCTTAATATCAATCAAAATTGTATCAAATGTAAGGAGTAAGGTGCGTATTTTTAACTAATGTAAATGAATAAAATTTGGAATTTGTTGCGTGAATGTAATATTACCCAAGTTGAATAAACAAAACCGACAGAACAGAAACGGATTTACCTGTCATAAAAATCACATAAAATTAAATTATACAATATTGCGACAAAAACACGGCGTAACGAAGCGGGAACTCGTTTAAGAAGCTTTATGGACTATTTTTGAAAAATACATTGACAACAATTATGTATTTTAGGAGTGTGTTAGCTCGCTTCCGTATTAGGTGTAAGCTCCGTTGATATTTAGCTAAAATTCGTTTTACAAATATGAATTAATCAAAAATTTTATTTATACTACTAACCTATTTGAGCAAGAAGAAGTATAATAAATAGATACTAAGTATGACACATTTCTACTTAGTCCTCAGGGAGTGCATAGTCACAACTAGAAATTTTAACACGAATGTAAGTATAATTTAGAGAAATCCAATAGTACCCGAGTCGGGATTCGAACCCAGGATCTCCCGGTCAACAGTTGATTATTCACTTAACTTCATCTAAAGTCAAAGTTTATCAAATGTTTGGAATCTCTTAATACTTAAAGTAGAGTTATTTTTATGTATCCTTGCAATAAAACTATTTTATGCACATTGAGATATTTTCAAATCGATTTTACTATTACCAAATATAACATGATTGGTATGGAGCATACATATAACTCCCGATCTCCGAAGTGTAGACTGTAGGACTTCAGACAAGAAACTGTTCAACTCAACTAACCAGACCTCTATTAAAGTACAAACAAGACTATTAGCGTTTCGAGTTCCAAATGAGGTTCCAAATTTTGACCCTCAAATAATCCACTTACGTAAGAAGAGATAAAACTCATTGTAAGCGTTTAGATCTGGAGCAGAACTTGCCAAGTGCCATTTCGATTTGCAACTTTTTCGGTACAATTGAACAAATCGTCGAACTTTCAGCTTCGCGTATCAGAGTCCGTTATCTCCACAATCACAATCAAGCGGCCACTCATTATCTGCATTCACAAAACTAATATTAACTGAAAAGTTTCGTTCGACGGAAGCAGGTACAATGCAAGTCCACCATTCGTTTTGAAATACAATCGTTGAAGTTCGCAGCGCGCCATTTAAACTTCGCGAAAGCTTCCCAGTTAATCGTAGTCATTTACGTGAGCGCCTCCACAATTTAGCCTGATGATATTTTAGCAAGTTTGCGATTCTGGTTGGAGCGCTTCGCTCGGACATTTGTTGTGAGTTGATTCAGTGTCCGTAAGAACTTTAGCTTATCGGTGGTAAAGACGGATATGCAATTTTAGTATTGCCTTACTAACAAGCAAACTAGTTCCCGTTACTTAGACACCGTTCAACCTATTAATTATACTCTGTCTCGTTGATTACCCCGTTGGTCGAGTGGTTGCAAGCGAAACTACTGAGCGGCAGATTCTGCGTTCGATACCCGTGGAGGCTTCTATTGCATTTATCTGACTTGAAATTCCTATTAGTAGTTCGAGTTCTGAATTTATGCCCGGTATATGGCAAGATGCTTATCTATTCCATAGTGCAATTGGTCAAACGTGGAAATATATTGCGTTCCTCTGCCTACTCCTACGGGAAGACACAGGCGTAATGTTAGGTTTTAATTGTGTTCTATTAAGGATTCTTTAATAATGAATCGTTAGATTAAATCATTTAAAACTGTACTAAGATTCTAACCTAATCAACTCTTCAAACATTAACAACGCAAATAGATACAGCTGAAATCCAATGAATTGCGAACTAAAAATCGTATACGAGCGTCCCATTCTGACCGGAGTTAACGAGATTACATCAGTTTCGACAAACGAAAAGGATCCTATTTTCAAAGGACCAAACTAAATTCACTTCGGCGACAATCGGACAAATCAAGAAAAGGTTATTCAGCATTCACAGATTAAATGTACTGTTGACCGGGTGTTCTTTAAGTTCATTATTATCTAAATGCATGAGATCCTTTTTTTATCCCTTTATCTTTCTACAGTTTGTTCATTTCCTTACGCGTATATAAAATATAAGATATTATTTCCGGCAAACAACTCAATCCCTACGTAAATTTGTTTCAAGGATACAAAGTTTTGTACTTTAGTGGAAGCGTTCTAATTTAAAGGTACCGCATGGGATAAAAGCACGCACACGATGGAAATAAAATAAATTCGTGTGCTAAGTAATTTACACGTATAATGTTGTTTTTCGACTTTTTAGCAGCGCGACCAACTTGTTCCAATCGACCTTTTTGTTCCATTCGGCGTGTTCCCTTCTCTTTGTTTTCCTTTTTGACAAAAGACGCACCTTTGAAAAGGAAATCCAGTGAGCGTGTTATGTAAATTAGAAACAGAACAGACTCCTCTACGTCCCGATACGTGCTTGTATGTGTGTGCCACATTCTTTAATTGGATTTCTCCAGTTTGTGAAATAAATATACGTATATATCGAAAACTTAGTGACATGACATGACATGTGGTGACATGTGGTGAAACTGCGTCGGGTTTTAATTTTTTAATGAAAATTTGATTAATCGAATACTGTATATTTTCATAGGTTTAATAAAATAAAAATTGATATATGTACATATTTCATCACCAAAAAACTCACGCATAACAAACTCAACGTTGCTTAAATCGCTCAAAACATTAACATCATTCAGAATAAGCGTTCTTTCAAATGTTTCCTTAATTTTCGATGCTTTGACAAGAACAGAATAATCCCAGGTAATAGCTACTTACAGCAACGCGTCCCATGTGTGCATAACAAAGTATTCGGTTTTATTGCTGTAATATACGGGAGCACTCAATTCCGAGACTCGGTGCCCGCAGCGGCTTAATGAAATTTTTTCATCATTGTGCCTATTTGTGAAAGTACTTACGAAGTTGCATTATTTCGTAATAACAAAAAGATTACGATTCTCTTCAGTACTTGTGAGAGGTAAATGTCATGGAGGTTTTTTTTAATACATCCCCAACACATAATATAGACCATTTACTATGATATCTCCATGTTATATTTGAATATATCATAAATAATTTCGATTAAATGTAATGAAACAAAGACTTAGATACCAAATTTAACTACAACAATTTAAAAATCTGTTAATAAAATAATGTTTTGCTAAATATGCTTTACTTGGCACCGTAAGAGCACCATTATTATTGTATTGAAACAACTTCTAATATTTACTGATAAATAAACCGTTGATTCATTGATTGGATTAAAAAATTTATATTATTCACACTTACACCTGAAGCCGTCGCGAACATCATCAGCGAACGAATCAACAAACGTGGTAATGCTACTATGACCGGTACAGAGAAGAATTTTGTGATATTTTAAAGGATTCCAGATATGTAGTGATCAGTTAATACCACTGATATAATATAATAAAAATAATTTTCGAAATTCTTAATGACTAGGCAAATTATGATGAATCGTCTGAACGCCGTTTTGGAATGACATTGCTCATACATATTCGTATATTGGAAACGTGTACTAGATATTTTTCAGCGATTTTCGAAATAAAAATCCAGAATGAAGTCCAATGAATAATCGATGAAACCTTTTAAGCCGGACAAACGCAGGTGAATAATGCCAGTGAAATGTAGTTTGCGATGCTGCTGTGCTGTAGGTACCAGCTAATTCTTTTGCGTTTCCGTTTTTATATTCTTTTATATTATTTATATTCTTTTTCACTTTTCGTCACGTATAATTCTGATTGATATACCTAGTTTAAAAAAACAATTGTTAACGAACATATTTTACTACTAAATAAATAATTACTAATAGTAATTATTACTAATAATAATAATTACTACTAAAATAAAATAATTTAGCTTACTTTACAAAAATTTTCATTGCCTTAATGAAATAATTTAACTAAAAAGATAGAAGAAACAACTATAATAATTAGCAAGTTACTAACCGGAGTTCCCAACAAGAACAATTGAAATTCCGACAACAATCAAAGCTGCCGGCTTTTTGCCAGAACTACGATACGATGTTATAAGTAGCACGCTTAACTATGTTGCAGAGTTGAAGTTGAAAATTAACGTTAACAAAAAATACATACATTGCTTTAAAAAGTTGTTACCAGATGTTAGTTGTGATTTCAATTTATCAAAGTTGGACGCGACATAAAACTTGCATAACATTTCCAGTGAACGCAACATTTCCTATTTAGATGATTCGAGTGACGTTGATATTGAAATTAAAAGACATTTAAATTAAGAAGTGCTGGAGATAACAGATAAACAACTAATAAATCCAATACAATCCAAATACGTCTTATTTAAAGGTCAATCGAAATGACTTGTAACACTTATAGTTATTATTACTTGTTATCGCACATCTGGCAACGTAAGCAGATAAATTTACATGGAAAAAGTAAAAACGTTCCAATTTCACACCGTGTTTTACGTTGAATGCGTACATAAATGCAGCTGAAAGACAATTAGTGTCTTCATAGGTTACCTTTATAGGCAATAAATTGATCGCCACTATATCGGAAGAGTATTGTAAAATATATTATAGATAAAATCGAAGCGGCTTACCGCTAATGCCCCACGTATCCCGTTCCACCCTTGTACCAGATCATAAATACCAGTGAA
>DWME01009195.1:0-11083 GCA_018244795.1 Parelbella ahira ahira | reverse complement strand
CATTTAGGAAAAGCTAATTTGTGGCCGTTCCTAGTTGAAACACAATTTGGGCTATGTAGATCATACATAGTTATAGCATATTGCAGCTAATTTACATGACAATGTTCTACACTTGGTTTTTTTGAAGTTATACAAGGCTTAAACATTTTGGTTAAAGATGTCAAATTTGAAGTTAAAATGTACTTCTGAAGTGTATGGGATTACATTAGTAGGTACAGACCTTTAAAAATATTAATAATAAATATTATTTCCAGTTAATTTTTCATTTTGATGATTCATTATTATAGAAATATACAAATGACTATTTGCTCATCATTTACGACCCTAAAACATTGGTTTGTACTTATATTTTAATTCCTCAAATAAATTAGTTTAACGATAAATTACAATAAGTTTTAAATTTAATTAAAAAATAATTATATAACTTTTTGTAACTTAATTTTGATTTTGTTAAAATCTATAATGAATAGATAATAACATGTTAGTTCAGTAATTGTAAACAACATTTCTACATATTGTTTTTGAGAGTTACTGTTCATTTACTTAACGAATATATGATTTTTTAGTAAAGTATAAGTTGGACACGATCTTTTGGCTGCTTGCTAATCAGAAAACATCTCAACATGACACAAAGGCACCTGCGTGGCGGCCGGCCCACTGTTACCGTTGCATCCATCCGAAAAGCAGCTCAAGTGTCATTCGCCTATGCTAACATCCCTGTTAGAATCCCCATCGCCCTCGCAGAATATTACGGAAAGTCTTAAGATGTGCACTTTTCGAGAAATGAGAATAAATCGTAAAAAAAACAATTTTATATATAATGCAATTAAATTTTCTTTGTTTACAATTTCCATTTCAATTAAATACAAGTACTGTGTATAAACAGGCAGATAACTTTGTATATATAGTTAAAATATTATAAAACTCCGAGCCCGGAACTCTTATTTCACTAAGCCGTCAGTCAGTGTAGGTACTCGGTCAACTATATAAGGCTTGACATCTAAATTATTAAACCACGACTTATATTCAGTGGTTAAATACATTATGGTACTTTTCATTTGTAATCTTAACTTGCATGAGTATTTTTTTGTGATTTGAGTACCTAACTCTTACAGTGCGCAAAAACAGCAACATGCCTAAAACATAATCAGAACCCGCGCCAAATTTATTTAATTAAACTTTCATTATCAATATGTACTACAAATTTGAAAAAGGCCTATTAAACCAATATAAGATATATGCGTGTTACAATCCTTTTTTAGATTGTTGCAGTTGGTCCAAACTCGTTTATTTCGGAAGCTTTGTTGAAATACTTAGGTACCTAAATCTTTCACCGGCATAGCTGTCCCTTGACGTTGTATAAAGGACTAACTTACTAATGATAAAAATATTAAAACAGTCCAGCTTTTCACGCTTCCTATGATGAATCGTTTGAAAGACCCAAATACATTTGGAGGTATTGTAATTGACCACTACCTGTTCTGATATGGTCAACCTTCGGTACGAGATCCTCCACTTGTAACGCTTGAGGGAAGGATGGTTAGGTAGTTCGGTGATGAAACATAACGTACAGACACATGTCGTACTGAACGTAAAGGTGAAGTAGATGGGTCGGGTAAAGTACGTTATAATAGGCAAACATTTGTATCCAATCAAAATACTGTTTTATTTCGCAATTCATTATTCGCGCTTCTTACGTAATCTGAATTTGAGGACGCACTTGACTAGCGGAGGCTATCGACCTTCCCACGGTTACTTGAAAGAACTGTTATGTTGATGGAAATAACTTGGCGTGGAGAAGCGCGCAGGGCGGCCTGCTAAAGTCAGTCGTACTGAGTCGCGGGATTCGTTCGCAGCTAACGCGCCTGGCTAAAGAAAACTGGGTAAAAATGTGCATGAAGGCATTTTTAATTCTTTGCTCGCTGCTATCAACGTTTGTAGATTCAACGTTAATCGATCAGAGTCAATCGGGTGACCTAAATGTTCAAGTTGATTTAAAGGGTCTACATATCATTGCCCTAATGAAAAGCGGGAAAGAAGAATACGTGGTGAGTTAAAGTGTTTTGGTGTACGTAACACTTATTTAATATAATATATCATTTTATATAAAGGAGGTCAGAAGTTTGTTCGCAAAACCGGCGATCTGTTCATAATTGTACTATTATCCCATATCAGTTAATATTTATACAATTATAAGATAACCGAATATAATAAACTTTAGTATACATTAAACTATTTTTTTCTATTCAGCTAATCAAAATACTGTCTTCTTTACTATAATTCAAAAAACGGCCTAGACTAGTTATATATATACCTAATATAGATACAGTCGTAAACGATCGAGTGTAATTTCTTTTTATTAAATAATTCAATTGTATTTTTATTTACCCAAGAAATAGAATAATAGGTAACTTTTATATTTTTTCTCCAACTTTGCATAGTAATTAACTTTTATACTTAATTAAGTTTTTCACTGTCAAATCCAATTCTATGACTATAAAATGTAATAATTTTAATTAGATAACAACAATGTTGGACAGGAGGCGCTGTGAACGTAAATAAATTATTAATATCCATTTTAGTACCTCAATAAATTACATTATGTCATGAGGTTGAGATAAGCCAGTTCAATTGTGGCCTGTGTGCGATAAAGTGAGCTGTAAAATATGCAAGTAGATTTAGCTTACACTTTTGTTTGTACAGATGTAATTACTATTGCTTTTAAAAAATATTACGTTTATAGACAACTTTGATAGCCTTCCTTAATCGTGTTTGCATTTAATTTTATTCTTCGTATAATTTGTTTCCAGGACTATGATTACGCTTATGATTATTCAGAGATGACAATAAAACCGCAAAACCGCACCACTCCGAAACCGGTCAATGAGACTAGTACAACCAACAAACCGGAGACAGCAGAGAATAATGTTACAACGATGATTTTAGAAATTACTACGGGTACCACGCAAACCACTGAAACCGTAGGAGTAACGTTAGATCAGACCCACCCTATCAGCACGACTAAAAACAGTGTCAGTTATAATATAACTGAGTCACCGACGCTTATGCATAGTACCACAGTTGAGACAACCTCTATAACGGCTGTTAATAGTTCATCAACACCTACGACGTGCAGGAAAGGCTTTTTTCTTAATAGTAAAGGAGATTGCGAATTAAAATTGCAAGGAACAGGCAACGCGTAAGTATAATGTTAACAGGTTTAAATTCAAAACTCTTATTTCCATCACGTTACATATTTTTTAAAAGTTAGATCTTAATTTCAATACAAACTTAGGAGTTGTAATTGTTTTATTTTACCTTGAGATTATTTTCTTAGTATATAAAAAGGAAAGATATAAAATATATATAAATGAAATGAAATCAATGAAATGTCTATGTCTCACTGAGAATTTTTTTGGAAATATTGTTTTTTTTGTAAAATGTTATTATCTTTAATCGGCTTTACATCGCTCCATCATCGTGTGTATACTTGGATGACGATAATGCAATAAAATTTCATGATATTTTTGGCAATAAATAGGACGATGCATAAATGAAACTACAAAAAATACATCCTTGTGGAATTCTCGCCAATATTCTGAAAAAGTGCACGATTAGGTACAAACAAGCGAACAACATTTTATTTAAAGAGGCCTTTGTGCCACTGACAAGAATATCCGAATATACTGTAACCTGAGTATTTGCACACCTATTGCGAAAACCTCGATATTCGTCGATCGCTGCTCGAGCCGCCCCACAACAATTCATTGATTTTAATAGCAGTCGAATTTATAAATTTTTTAGATATAACTAATGTGAGTGCCTCCATAGCATATGTACTTTACTTAATTTTGAACTTTTACAGGTTACTTAAACTGGTGAGACTATCTCAAAAACTGAAATTAAGAAGAGAAAACAAAAGTGATAAAGTTGACCTCGAATAATTTTTTTGTAAACAGAGTATTAATATTTCCTTTTTTTATTATCTGATACTATCAGTTTCCAGACTTGGTATATCAGTGACAACGTCAAAGTCAAACAATTGAAGTGACGCATATTATATTCTGTTCCTTGAATGTTTACGGTTACAGTGAGAATGTTGTGAGAGGACAAGAAAATCCAATTTTATTGCGTGTTGAGAGATTAATTATGTCATTTAGCAGTATATTGTTCGAAGAATATGTATGTAATTGATAATTAATCTAATGTTCACTAAATTAAAATAGTATAGTGAAAGAAAGAACACTAAATGGGAGCTCTGTGTTTTGAACAATATACATTTTAAGTAGTAGATAAAAAATAATAAGACTGCAACAATATAAAGTTATTTATGTGCGAAAGATTGGTTTTATTTATCAATATTGGATACGTTTGAAAAATGTTAATGTAACACAACATAAATGCCAGAGGCTGATTGAAGTGAATACATTCCCCAGTTAATACAAATTAAATTCACATCTCAGATATGCATTCAATTTTTTTATTTGAAATGTAACTGAAGCGCCAATATACCAGAAGCCGTGTATGTAACTACAGATGATTAGTCTATAACGTTTTAAAATGCTGTTTCACATTTTTTGTGATGTCTTCCAAAAGCTCACAAAATCTATATTATCATTTTTTTAAAAGTATTTAGTCCAATTTCAATTTTTAATAGAGGTTCTAACTAAAAATTCTATGCTCTCACAGAACATTCAGGAAATTTAGTTGGTTTATTTCATTAAATAAATATTGATTTCATAAAATGGATTTGAATAAGTCTTCATTAAACTTTGGATGCTTTATTTACATAATTCTGTGCATTGTAATATTAAGTGCTTACTTAGAAGCATAGGTTTGAAATAAATAATTTTCTTGGGACGGGTACTAGTAAACTTTACATTTTCACTTGCATAAATTTGTACTATAATGGCTTTGAGCTAAACATGACATGACAAAGTGCAATGTAACTTTATTTAACATGAAAATAATGACTTAGCAACTCACAAAATATACAATGAACTGTTCCTACAAAACAGGCAATATTAAAGTTTACACAGACAAAACAATAATGGTATAAAAGCTCCAATAGTGATGAACACTGGTATTAGCACCGAGCTCTCGTCCATGGAGTATGGATCTGGTTGCTTAGGCCCACTTATACGACGTGATTTACTATTTTTATCTTCAACCTCTTCTCTCGGCTCCTCTGCCTCATTTTCTGGCCATACCATAGGTGGTAGTTTAGGAACCTCATCTATAGTGCCTCTCATTACATAAAGTGCATTAATTTTTGGGTTATCTCTGTATCCCTTAATAAATTCCACTTTAATTTTACCCCCTCTTATATCAGATTCCTCTTCATTGTAATACAATTTACCATTTTTAATTGAGTATGGTATGTATTCATCATGAGCCACACCACGACCAACCTTATCAAAAATGTCTAGATCAGCTACGATTGTATGGTCTCCGTTCAAAACAACATCAAACACTTTCATGTTCGGTGCATTGAAGTAAACTTCACTGAACTTGAGCACTAACACATATTCACCATCCTTACTAGCAGGTATGTCATAGCCAAATGTACTGTGATGGTATCTTTCAGTCTGATAGAGAATTTCATCTTTTGAATTCACTCTTCCGATCATAACAAGCTGCTTGCCGTAGTCGCTAGCCGTACCCATTCTACCTTGAAGCGGATCTTTTTCATAATGTATTCCGTAAATATCTGTGTGAGATGGTCCACCAGCATTTATAGCATAGATTATTTCGCCTAATCCAGTAGCACTTTTAAGCAAGAACGAATATAAAAATGTAAAAAATACTAAAAGCCGCAACATGATAGCTAGGGCTAGGTATTCTTCCTTCGATACACAGTGTAAACAGTTATCAAGCTGCACTGTAAATAATTCTGTTAGCACATTACGTGTTTTTGATTTGTAAAATTCAAAAGTATTGGCTTTCTGTTATATAGTCCATAAAGCCGTCTACAACATTATGCAAATGCTACAGAATAAAACTGCAACACGCGTGTACCTAGCTGTTGAAAATATGAAGTTGACAATTTGTGTAATGTTGCCATATCTTAAAAGAATCATAATACAGGATCAGTTTAATTTATTAAACAGTTTTATATGCAGACACCAGATGCCATGTTGAATGGTAATAAAATATTATTTTAGGTGCTTTAATCAGAACTTTACTATTACCAAGGTATTATAAAGGTATAATTTTTGGAAAGTTCTTTTATTCAATAAACGCGGATAAATTTGAAGCATCTTCGCCAAAGAGAATCTACTCGAATCGGCGTTCTGGTACAAGCTTCTTTGTAATTTGGACACTGAGTGTCACGATTTCGATATCAAAGAGCCATCACACACTTCAGATCATCAGCCCGATTAAGGCCATTGCTCGACATAGGGTCCATTTGAGAAGTTTTTGACTAGAATCTCCATGCTGGGCATGCGAGTTGGGTTTCGCAGAGTACGGTTTCTCGCACCAGTTGCTCCACTAAGGCTTCACACGTAGATTAATTGTTATCATTACAAAAGCTATATCACTTTTAGATCTGATGTTGTTTCTAAGTTGTGGAATCTTGCAAATGTACAATTGGTATCTAATAAAGCTCGTCGAATCGACTCATCAAACTGCCGTCTTATATAAATCACCTCTATTCTATGCAAATAATGAAGGGTTTACTGAATGGAAGGTTACTGGCACCTATGGAAAAATATATACTTAATATGCTCTTGTTACCGCGAGTACCGGTTTCGTCGAAATCCGACATGAATCGAAACAAAAATAAATAAATAAATAAACAAAAAAAAAACATGACATACAGAGCTTCAAAGTCGCTCGAGCGCGAGTCGCGCGAGCTATGCAGCGAGCTATGCTCGGGGTTTTTCTGCAGGTTAGGTTATGATACCTACTATCCGATAGAGAACCAAAGTCACCGACATAGCTCGAAGGATTAGCTCGCTGAAGTGGCAATGGGCAGGGCATATCTGCCGAAGAACCGACAACCGGTGGAGTTGGCGAGTTCTGGAGTGGAGCCCGCGGCTCGGTAAACGTAGTGTAGGATGCCCTCCGGCCCGGTGGGATGACGATCTGCGAAAGGCGGCAGGCAAATGCTGGATGCGACAAGCCCAGGACAGGGCATGATGGCGCTCATTGGGTGAGGCTTATTTTCAGGAGTGGACCGATATAGGCTGATGATGATGATGATGATGAATCTTATTCTTGCTGCACATCAGTGATCTACGCGAACTCGGGATCATTGGATATGTTGATTATACGGTTACGATTACATATTTATTAACTGCACGGGCACGATGATGACGATTTTTGTGAACAGATATCATTTCACTATTGCGAGTTATAAAGATATATTATGAAAGCACATGTAATTTGCTGGCCGCGCGCGGGGGGCGGGGGTGACCGGCATCAATTTAAAACGTAAACGACGTTTTGATTAACATTACGTAGTCCTATGAAAATGTTCCCGGCTTGGTTGCAAATGAGAAAAAAACCATATGTGAGTTTTAAATACGTTTGTAAATTCGTGTTATTATGTTAATTTTTATGGAAATACGGTCCATGAAACGGTGAATCCCTTAACTCTTACGCATAAAAAAAATAATTATGATATAATGTTTTTCAATTTGCGAATATCAACATATTAAATACGTATAATAAAGACTTATGCATGTAATTCTGGTATACCTATATGGAGCCTATGATCTAATGTTGAATTTCTAAATTAAACTTCCTTAGTAATGGTTCGGACTTTACAAGTACCGGGAAGTACAGGCGTGACGTTGTCTTTTTATAAAATTAACATTGAAGACATAATAACTACCAATAAAAATAAAAAAAAAACCGGCAAGAATTCAAATTGGTCGAGAAATTAATTAATATCAAATATTATATAGTTACCTAATGAATATTTCAAACAACTAAATAAACGTTCTTTAATCTGTAACAAAACTCTTATGTTTTGGCTAAATAATCTTTTAGCTCACTGCTGCCGCCCGCTGCACTCGAAGCGCTTGCCGTTGACGCGCAGCCGCCGACTGCATAAGGGTGCGGTAGGCAATACTGACCTTAAACAGGTCTGCTGGTGCCCATTCTGTTGGTGAATCTGGATCAAAGATTTAATTTCACTGAAATATAATGACAATACAAAGTGTTGTTCATTTTGGCATTCCATTAAGTATGAATTGGACATTGGTTGGACAACAATTTTATCAAGGTTTAATTTGAAAATAATGGAATCTTGTTATTGCTCTCGCTCCAGAGTTATTGCTGATCCGCCAGATCTTAATAATTCAATCGAAAAAATTGCAAGAAAACGTGTACGGTCGTAACATTTTCATTTTCAAATGAGCCTATAATATTATAAGCCGGCCTATTTCATATATGCCTAGTAAATTTAATAATGTACTGGTAAAAAATTTCGCTTACAGTCGGTTGTTACTTTTACGCTGTCTGACTTCATACTAACTTCTGAACGAGAATTTTGTCATCAACAAACTTTGGTTCAGTTAATACATACCGAATACTTTATACATACTTTACTATACATACTTTATGCATACATCAAATTCCAGTAAGATGTTGTTTGCACCGACAGTATGACGCCTATGTAACACATAAGTAAACACGGCTTTGATGAGATGTAAACATCTTCTTCAAACCCTCGCTGGGATATTCATAGATGAATCGCGTTAGCCGGATGCGGCAAGTCGAGGAGAGTGTGTAATGGTGTTCATTGGGGGAGGCCTGTATCCAGCAGTGGTATGAAATAGGCCGACGATGATGATGATGATGCTATAGGTGATACACTTACGATCTAACTAACCGAGATAGCAGAACTTTTTTAATCCGATACGATTACATTGGTAATATCTCGCGGAAAGTTTTATGGGCTTAAAGTTTTATTAAACAAAGCCTTTACGATAAGATAACGATTGTCTTCCGATGGGTTACTTTTTATAATTTTACCTTTATTTCTAAAAAAACGTAATTACACGCCTGTAATCCCCGAAGAGGTAGGAAGAGGAGTGTAATACACTTCCACGTTTCACCAGTTACGTTTAAGTCCTATGGAATAGGTGGTGAGCCTGTTGCCATATACCGGGCACAATTCCAGACTCCGAGTCACTACTAAAAATTCTAAATTAGAAAAATCTAAAAGCAACCGACCCGGGATTTGAACCCAGGACCTCTCGATCGGCAGTCGCGCTTGCAACCACTCCACCAACGAGGCAGTCTACTACCAGAAATTCCAAATGTATCAATTACTTTTAATAAAGAAGATTTAAATGAAGTAGGATTTGTTAGTCCCGATACTACAGCAGGTCGCGTCTGTGCCGAATACTTACATAAGAAACGCTGGGTGCGCTCGGCTCCCGTAGGCGTGATAGCTAGTGTACTCGTATAATCCTCTTAGTTGTGATGTTTGTTAAAGACAAAAGATATTGCTATTGTTATTCGCCACTACCGACAATATACCGTTTTACATAATTTCAAGTTGCCTAAAAAAACCTTCTTATAAATTCGTCACCTCTTGGTCTAATAGGCCGGGCGGCGCGCCGTGCGTGGCGGACTCTTTATTGCACGCCTGCATTAAGGGCCCAAAATAACGAGAAGCGCTCATAAAAATCCTAATTTATAACTAGTCAGCAGCAGCGTGCAGCGATAAGTACTAACTTTTGTCTTATTTCGTCTGCGTGCTTTACACAAATGAAAGCGAGGCAAACACAAGGCAGTACAATTTTGTGTAATTAAGGTATCTTCGTTACAATCGAAGCTAAGCACATACTTACATAGTAATTATACGTACCTAAACACAAAAAATTCCTTATATACATACGGATATTTTCCCCTGATCGGAACTTGTCACTTCATGCCACATACATATATCTGTATGGAGCGTCAAATCTTTCCCTGCAACTATTAGTATACCGTGAAACCGTTAGTTCTCAGGTGAAGTCGGAATTGTGTTGCAGTGCTAAGCAGCGTATCTTGTCGAGGAAGTTAACGTTTTTAGTAAATAAATTTAAACCATCGCTAATTAAATAGCTGGCTCGTTAGTTAATTAATTGCGAAACGTGACACTATTAATGAGCGTACCATAGAGCAGCATTAGTGGGCCACGGGCTAAATGTGTTCACTTACAATGAGGAAGGATAATTACTAACAACCCTTTTTGTATCAAGTCACACAACTCCATAGTCGGAGCACTGAGAACCCAAGAGCGAGTACCGCGGCCCCGTCTCTCACGCTATGGACGTTGTGGTGTCCGAGCAGCGGGCTTTTGTTGAAGGGTACAATGGATATCGTAACACACGATCACTTTCAGTTCATTTAAGCTTTTGTGCTATTCTTCTTATTTGCAGTCCATTAAAGTTCGACTTAATTTTGGATCCTACAGTTCAAGAGTAAATGGAGCATGCTGTAACACGCTGCTCCACTTCCAGTTTGTAATAGTCAAAGACACTTCTATATTCCTATTTACATCTATTAAATATTAATAGCAACCGGGTCGGTAAGTTGAATATTCCTCTCAACACGGAAATGGTGAGAAAAGATTGCCAGTACCGAATACTAACACAAGGCACCTACGACGACCATTTTGAATCACTGAAGATATTCTAGTTAAAGCTTCTAAAAGCTTATTGTTATTTTTCACTCAAACTCATATTGATCTGTTTTTGCAAAAAGTAGATGTAGTTTTAACATAGTAGGTACGATCTTTTTACGTACCACTATGGATTAGGCGGGTATCCTATTGTCACATGTCACACACCGGGCTCAAGTCCAGATTCCGAGCTATACTAGGAATTCTAAGTTAGAAAAAATACGTAACATCACGCCTGTCATCCTGGAAGGGGTAGGCAGAGGAGTATAGTACACTCCCATGTTTTACCAGTTGCGTTTACGTTCCGTGGAATAAGTGGTGAGCCTATTACCATACACCGGATACTGATCCAGACTCCGACTCACTAATAGAAATTCTAAACTAGAAAAATCCAGTAGTACCTGATCCGGGATTTGATTCCAGGACCTCCCGATCGCCCGTCGCGCTTGCAACCATTCG
>DWME01009194.1:0-11084 GCA_018244795.1 Parelbella ahira ahira | reverse complement strand
AGCCAGCGGGTACAGCATCGACACCGGGGTCGGTTTGAGACAACCAGTAATGATCCGGCATGTATCGTTTAAGGCTAAGGTAAAAAAAAACAAAATAAATCCGTTGAAGTATTTCAATTTTTTTTTCTCACTTTTTGTAGTTGTCACAATAAATTGAGCGCTCATTGGAGGAGGCCTATGTCCAGCAGTGGACTGAAATAGGCTGATGATGATGATGATGTTGATGATAAATTTACAACTACCTCTAAGCATTGAATTAGTATACAATAAATATTACAGACTAGATTTAGACTAGACCAGACAAAAAAAAAATTAAATTAATGTCGATTCATTGCAACTAGAACAAGATAATTGATCAGTAGATACAAGTTGAAAATATTCAGTTACAGGATCTGAAAATTGTTTCGTGACAAGCATTTTTTAAACATGAATTGATATTTACGTAGAGCACATTAACTAATATAAAAACGTATAGTCACTCAGTTGTATTTTGGCTGTAGACTATTGTTATATCAAAAAGAAGTGTTAATGCAAGAAAAAACTAATGAATATTTATTTCATTGAACAAAGAAACGGAAAAGACGGGCTACTTTAGGTAGGAATAAAAACGTTAGCCTATACAAAGTGGCTGGAATTATTAGTTCATTAGGTGATAACAACCTTAGGTGTACCGTCACCATCTAACTGCAACCCATTTAGCCACCCTGCTTATCTGTAAAACTTTCGTTCCAGGACAATCAACCGAGCACTGACGGCTAATTCGCCTACTTGTACGTACAAAGTACATAGACTAACAAAGCCTTAAAAAATTCATGAATAATTAACACTACTGCCATTAGCTGACATGTGTGCGTCCTTGTCTACATATTACAGTTTTTATTTCAATTTGAAAAAACTCCTTCAACTGTAGAGAATTCCAGAATGGGTGTTTTGAATTCGCGGCAATAAACCGTTCCTAATGTCCCCTTGAATTAAAACGTGAAAAGTAATATTACGCCTGTAATCGCCGAATGGGTAAGCAGGAGACTGTAGAACACGTCCACGTTTCAGCAGTGACGTTTACGTCCCACAATGGAGTAGGTGGTGAGTCTATTGACATACACATATATAGCAATAGTAATAATAATTGTAGATAATAGTTTAGGCCATTTTAAAAGCACTGAGCTAGTCTTAATATACATCCACCTCTCTCTATGAATCAGTTCTTGTTATGTCGATATGCATTAAACAAAAAACGAAAATTAAACGTACATATGTACGTAACTACAAATTCAGTAAAACATTCAAGTAGGTACGTCAGAATTAGAAGCGTTAAGTACATTTAAAGGAAATTACGACCCATACGCTTGCATTCGTTTCACGACAATAGAGCAAGTGGGCTCTTTGAACTTTAACTGAACACTCGCGTATTGATTGTTTGAGCAGTAAAATACTATAGAACGTGGAAAAGTGACATTAAAAAGTTATTTCAACGGAAAAAGGGTAAATAAAGCAATATAAACAAATTTAATAAACAAATACAAATATTTTAAAATCGAACTATTAAAAAAAAGCTGTTAGAGCGTCGTATGAATAAAATGATTAACGTCAAAGTAATTTAAATCTATTTCTTTCGACAATTTTATACCTAGTTATAATTAAATGTATTGTTTCTCGGTGATTCGCGCGCAGACTTGCATACATGTTATATAATTTTGAACCCATGTTGCTTTCGGTTTTAGTAGATGAAAGAAGAGTAGATTTGAAGCACCTTTGCAAGATTTTACGCGATCCCCACAGAGAATTATATTAAAACAGTTTGGTGGCATTTGACGTTAAAACGTAACAGGCAGAAAACTGAGTTACATTCTCATTTATTATTTGAGTATGGATTTAAATAGATAGTTAAGAATCCAGAGGAATATTAGCAGCTATTAACTGTATTAACAGATATTAGTGTTTATAAGACTGGGTAGATAGCTTGATGCTTATTCGCATCAAGTTATATATGTGTGATTTTTGTCCGTCAGTTCCAATTTGGAATCCATCTGTAGAGACAATTATCATCAAGAACCTGTTACTGTAACAAGTCAGCAACTTTGATTGTATTTTTTTTTCAGGACAGTCCAAAATGGGGTTCTTAGAAGACCGCGACCTAAACTCTGTATGCAGTATACCTGAGTTTTATAAAGGGAAGACAATTTTCATGACTGGTGGTAGTGGTGAGTACATATGAATAATCTTTAACTTACTGATGGGGAAGATCGTAACTGATCAGAATCGGTGAAATCAGTTCAACAGCAAATTGCCAAGAATATTCACATTCTTCGGAGGACACGCTAATCACTCTCTATATCAGTAAAATGACACTCCTTTAATATATTTTTGGCCAACAGTTAGGTAGAGAATTTTTGTAATTTTCGCCCGGAACTTATGCACTTTGGCCTAATTCGTTGATTAATAAGTATTTTTATGTAAATAAATCGGCAAATCAAAATCTACCAGTTATAAATGCCCGCTTCTTAGTATCCACGTCATTTTCTTCAGTACAATAAAGTTATTGCAAAGTGGCTGACAGTGGTTGGATTCGAAGAGCTGAAGATCAAGCTCAGTGGCGTGCCGTTGAAGAGCCTTATGTCCAGCAGTGAACGGGAGCATTCTGATGATGATGATGAATAAAGTTATTAACATGACAGTTAGTATGTACATATGTTATTCCCCGACAGGACTGAAGATAATGGGATTATTGCTAACATTAGGCAAGTTGGTAATTTAAAGTATGAATCCAGTCAGTAATATTCTGTATGTGTCCTATTCGAGGCTAGTCATAGACGTGTTGCTATTCCTAAAGACAGAAATGCTCTTATAAACATAAAGATTCAACCAGAACCCATTAGACCAAAACACAGGTTGTTGTAGCAACAATGGCTTCACGTTACAGTTAGTCGTGACAATAGGCAATCCATATGCATATCCCTCCACGTATACACTCGTATGTAAATAAAATAATAATAATTATTGTATAACGAAAACTTTCGTTTTCATTCTTTTTTATTAAAAAAGTTATCTCTGTATGTACTTGGACTGCCTTGACCACTTAACTTTAATTGCCCTACTTGACCCTTTACTAGTACGTACCTTAACATGCAAAACACTGATTATGATTAATACTTCAATTTATGTATTTGTACATGAAGTGTGGGAACATAACCGTAAGCATGCTCGACTCCCCCTTCCACCGCTTTCTCTTTTCTTATCATCGTCCTCCTTAGTCGTCATCATCTTGCTAGTTCTTTTGAAACGAAACTTAAACATTTTATCTCTCTCATGATAAAATCATCATATTGATGTATGTGTCATCATATTGATGTAATTTATTGCTTTAAGGCCTCTTCAGATATACTCGACTTTCGATACTGGAGTTGTGTACTTTGAGTCTATGGCATCCATAGTGACGATCCCCATTAGAGCCCGTCGGGTACTTATAAGGACAACACCATTCTGTGCACTGTGACAAGCAATTATTAAGAGACAAAATAGCTCTTTGCGATATTCCAGAATATTACCAAAATACATAAATAGTGTAATTGACGTATGCATGTAACATTCTCGTATATGACCCAATAATAATATTGAATAATAAACATTGTTATTAAATCAACAATTTTACCAATACAAAATATAGGAATTAATAGTTGCCTACATTATATATTTGCATATAATTTAACAACTGTACAGTTGTAAATTGTCCAATTCCTTAAATAATTACTTGAATTTAACGAACTGTGGTTTTCTCACATTCACATATGTCTTCAAAATGATATTTTATCCTTGGTCCCTTTTATGTGCTACCTCGTCAAGAATATGAACTCTTAATATTTTTGGTATTTGGAGTTGAAATGTTTAAACCGACTACAATTCTAGACCGCGTGAGTTATTGGCAAGTACGAAAGGAAATAAGATATTCAGTAGGTATATCAGAATGCAGTGAGTCAATCATTATAGTAAAAAATTAAAGCAAGAAAGAAAGAAAGGCCTCTAAGTTTTTCGGATTTCTGTGGAATTCGCGTTAAGATTAGATAAAAGCTAAAAAACAAATATAGTACCGATATTAGCACAGCGCAAGTGGCCGATGGTCGGAATGTATTGTATAGTAAAACGAATCAATTGGCGACACCCAACAACATCGAATGATGATTTGCTCAAAACGACAGGGCTCAGTGGATTAGAATACCTAACAAGCGTTTACTCTCTAAGTCCTATGAGGAGGTCTATACCCAGCAGTCGGTTAACAAGGTTGAAGAAGAAATAATACCGAAATTTCTGATAACGGCTATAGTAAATAAACTTATTTGTAAATTTATTGGCAACAGGTCTTTGTTCTTGAATGTTTTCTGTGCTTTTTTTATTGAATTATATTTATATATATTGACGGATTCAGTTATAGTGTGCTTTAGTTACAAAGTACGTTTAAAATTCTAATATGCAAAGTATCAAGTCATTGACCACGGAGTCAAACGACATATTAGATTCATGCTAAGTCATTGTTTTGGCCTCAGAATCTTGAATAGAATTTACTTGTATACCTGTATATAGCGGTTTGTGCATATCTTTATTGATATAAAGTACATATAATTGTTATACGATATGCAATCAATAAATTATTAGTTCAAATTACGGCTCATGAGGGTAAAAAGCATCAGTGACTGAAAACAGAGCTAATAAATTATAGTTTACAAAACTGGAAACTACGCTTTCAGAGTCAATCAAACTAAAAAGTAGTAGTAATTCTTAATATTGGAATAAAATGATTGACGAGAATTAATGTTAAACACATAAGGTGCTTGATACCAAGTACTACGATTTTTACTAATTTCACTCCGAAATGCAGAATTAGTTTAAAAATTTCGTGGAAAACATTCCACGGTGGCATGGTAAAAAAACGGGCTAAGTGACGCGCCTTGACAGATACCTATGAGAAACAGCTGACTGTTATCAGTGTATAATGCCAGTGATTATGATAAGTTTAGAGATTATTAGCTATCGGAAACATTAAGTTCAGTTAGATTTAAGTTATAATCTTTATAAACTCTACATAGCTTTTGAATGATTTCACATATTGTGTTTTTGACTGGCCAGTTGCTGTTGTACTACAATTAGAAATAATATACTGCGCCTGTGATCACCTGTGCATACATTGTCCATTTACAGTCTTCATCTAAATGCATATATTGAGGTGATGGGAGATAGTGGGAGTGCATTAAACTCCCCTTCCTACTTCTTCGGAGTTTACAGTCGTTATCTAAAATAATAAATAATTCGAAAGTTACAATACATAAATTTATTATGTTATTTTATTCAATGCCTTCTGTGTTGTAATAAAACTGTTTGTAATTTTTCAACATTAATATTTAAAATATTTGTGAAAAAGGCATACCGAATAATTGTACCCTTAATTCTAAGTAGAACTTATGTAACAATATATTGTAATTTTATTTCAGGTTTTATGGGCAAGGCTTTGATAGAGAAACTGCTCTACTCCTGCTCTGACTTGGACAGAATATACCTCCTCTTGAGAAGTAAAAAAGATGTGGAACCAGAACAAAGGCTGGATGATTTATATAATTCTCCCGTAAGCGCTTTTCTTTCTGAGACAAATAATTTGATAGTAAATTTTGTAAATCTGAGAAATTGATTTGGATTTCCGTTGTTCTACAAATTAACTTATAATCAATATCCTTTATAATAGTGAAAATGGTGAGCTCACATGCCCGCACTGTGCGAAAATCTTCACGAAGAAGATTGGCTACATAAGCCACATGAGAGCATATCAACGAAATTGGAGATAAGGCAGACGCCATGGCCGAAATCGGTTGGATACATACATACACACACCCTTTAGATGCGAATCCCTAATACAATTCTGATAAACTCGATCGCACGGTTCCAGCACGGGTTTATAAAGATAGAAGCTAATGGCCAACCCATCTGCTGGAATGTTTTCAATCGCCTTTAAGGCCTCCGACAAGATTTTAAGATTGGCCAAGTTTAATTTTACACATCTTTTGTTGTCTATAAACGCGAGATGATGAAAAACTGTTTAACGTTTATTTTGAACTCAATATTGGAAGATCTGTTAGTTGGCAGAAGTGTTGAATAGTAAAATTTGTAGCAATGTTCTTTTATCAAACAATGTTTAATCTATTTCCGTTTAATTTAGAGGGTTCTTTCTACAGGTGACTAAAAACCATACTTTCGTTTTAGTGTTTCGACCGTCTGAGGAACGAGAAACCGGAAATCTTTAAAGAGAAGGTATTTTTCATAGCGGGAAATGTAAGCGAGATCGGATTGGGTGAGAACATTTTCCAATTATTCGATACAATATGTTATCACATTACTATTTACTTCTGGAAATGAGCTAACGAACTGTATGTAATATTTATGCTCTTTTCTTCTGTGGTCTTAAATATGCTGCAATGGAAAGTGATGCATAATTACATTCATAGCTTCTTAGCTAGTGTAAAACATATTAGACTTCTCTATCTTAAGATATACTCGAAGTACCTATTTAGTTGCACGTAGCAGATGCTCATAGGTAAAGTTGCCACGTTTTCTGCTGCTTTTTGCTGTGGCCTATATGTATTTTGTTCTACGTTGCAGGTCTGTCAGAAGAGGATAGAGCGCTGCTCGTGAACCGAGTGAACATCATATTTCACGCGGCCGCTAGTGTGAGGTATGGAGCTGTTCAAAAATTCAAACGCAAGAATGCTTTATATACCATCTATAGATAGATTTTATAGAAAGTTATACAATTGTCGTGCTCATTTGACGAACAAAACAATATTTATCAACACAAGCTTGTCAATCTACATAAATGTATTAATTGGTTTCGTTAACACAGAATTGAAAAAATTGTCATAACAAAATTGACAATAACATAAAATAGATTAATTAAATAAATATTATGTACAAACTTTGCCGCATTTAAAATTGTCTTATGCTAAGTTAATATTGATAATTCAGGTTCGACGACTCACTACCTGCAGCGGTTAAATTAAACCTTCGTGGAACTAGAGAGATTGTGGAATTAGCTAGTGACATGCACAATTTGTTGGTAAATCAAATTTTTTACAATGCTAATAGATTTTTCTAGAATTATTTACTGAATAAGGCATCACGTAAGCAATCGAGAAACAAATTCATTACAATAGGTTTAATTATAGCGATGGAGAAGTGTTAGAAATCTTGAAAACAATGTATTTCGTACTTGTTAATAAACCTTATCGTTCTGTAACGGACGAAGAGGAAGAAGAGAATGATAGAGATAAAGAAAGAGGCTTGGACGTTCCATTACTAGATTTCTTCAGCCTATTTGCAAGAGTCATATGACCCAATTGAAGTATAATAATTACAAGCGCTACAGCTCGAGGACTTAAAAGATTCGAACTACACCTAGGAACTTTATTCAATTGAAATTCCTCATAATGCACCTTAGCATGCACGATGGAAGAGTGTTTGCGATGGATTTTACAAAATTTTTCGGAACTTTGCGTTATGACGCACTCGCCACGCTCAAGTCATTGTATTACATAAATAAGCAAAATTCTTATATAATCATTTCAAAACAGTTCGTTAGAATTTTATTTTCCTGATGTAACGTGGTACAAATATTAATTATTTATTAGAAAAAACTAGTCAAAACTAACATCAAAATGTATTAACTATCGTAAAAACGTTTCGCTTTCAGAGTTTAGTCCACGTATCTACTTCCTATTCAAATACTAACCAAGATCCTATTGAAGAGGTACTATATCCACCACATGCGGACTGGGGGGATACTATCAAAGTTTGTGAGAGCTTGGACGAGGAATTACTTAAAATCTTTACACCGAAGTATGGAATATTCATTTTTGTTTCTAAGAATTCGTGTAGTTCAAGATGTCTTCAACGTTTTTATTACTAAGCACCATGTACAAAAATATATTACAAGTAGCTGTTGGTAATTGGTTATCACCTGAAGCAGTAAAAGGGTCGGGTGATCAATGCTTTATTTTTTCTGCATTTGTCAAAATTTAAAAACAGACTATATATATGCCTATAAAGTAGGTGGGTATCGTAGGTAGTTATCGAAGAAAATAATTGAATTATTTAAAAATAATCAACGGAATTGAAAGTGAGACCATAGTTTTGCAGATATTACCAAAATGTTAAAAAAGCTCATAAGATATTTGAAAAAAATATCTTCTTTTGAAAAATTTTTTTTGACACTGACGTAAATATTCAAAATACATAATATTCTGGTCAGTCAAATGAAGACACTTTGTATAAACTTTGAAATTTATATCATTTTGTGTAGTCGAAGTTATGTTAAAAGGATTCTATACCGAAATCCTCAACTGGCTGAAGACGCTGAAATTTCAACGTATAATCCTTTTTATTCATCGTTAACTCATAGCCTCGAACTATTGTTAAATCTTCCGGGAAAATACCAGTGTCCAACACTAGTTCGATAAACGGGTCGATGACGATAATAATTATTCCATATATACAAATTAATTTTATACAATAATTGTCATCTGCATCCTTCCAGATACCTAGGTGAACTACCTAACACCTACGTATTCACAAAGCAACTGGCCGAGCACGTTGTATTTGAACAAAAAGGAAAACTTCCCGTGGTTATCGTTCGACCGTCAATTGGTAATTATTAATAGTGATTATTCTAACGTCTAAAGTATTACCGACCACTTAGCAATCTTTACTTTAGTCTTGGAATTTGAAAACAACTACATATTTGTTGCTCTGATATTACTTGCTCCATATGTTAGCAAATTACGGAACTAGGGCGCAACAAAATTATAACACTCAGGTTTAGTTATCAGATGTTAATTTGAACTTACAGTGATATCGAGTCATTTGGAGCCCATGCCTGGGTGGATTGACAATTTCAATGGGCCCGCTGGGTTATTGATAGGTAGTGGTAAAGGTAAGAATAGTTATCATATTTTTTTTTTAATAAAAGTTTTTGAAATAAATGTTTTTTTTTAAGACTATACATTTGTTACACTTTTTGTTCATTATTAACCAACTGTCGGGATTGTTATTTCGAGGAATCTACACGAAGGGTTGTTATAACAGAATGGACCTTATGGGAATCGATCTTTGATTTGTATCCTATAGGAGGCGTTTAGGTTATCAAGGCAGGCTCTGAAACGAACAGAGTCAAGAAGACTATTGTCTGCAAAAACCTCATTATACTACACCAATTGAATAATTAAAAATGTTATTGTCATTTCCATTACGCGATCCTAAAATAAACAAAAATAACCAACATTAAATTTTTCAGGTGTCATTAGAACTGTATATTCGAATCCAGATTTAATATCTGACTACATTCCCGTGGACGTCGCCATTAAGTCTTTTGTTGCAGCTGGATGGATAAGAGGCACTAAGATGTAAGAACTTATGGAATTTTTATGTCAATTTCTAAATTAATCCAAATCAAATTTAATTTTTTTTTAAATTCAATAGTACCCAATCCGGGATTCGAATCTAGGGCGTATCGATCAGCAATCCCGCTTTGAAGCAACCTACTAAGTTTATTTTCTATTTTTAGATTAGAACCAACAGACGGCATTCCCATATACCATTGCTGTGCTGGAAAACTAAATTGCCTAACGAACCTCGAAGTCTATGAGTACGGCCACCGTGCCATGGAATCTGTACCGCTGAACGATATGATATGTAACAACGGTGGCACTATCAACAGCTCGAAAATAATTTACACAATTAAGGTATATCAATACCGTGTATCCAACACATTTAGGGTATATCTATATAATTAAGGTATATTAATATATTTAAGGTAGGTAAACCAATGCGCTTAAAGTATATCAATACAGTGTTCTTTCTGTAGCTATTTTGAACATATTTTCTTTGATCTTAAATTCCCTGAAGCTTACCGTAAGATAAGATTAAATTCCCTAAAGCTTACCGTATGATAAGAAAGGTAAGTTTGGCAAGATAAATATATTTGGAACTCGTTGCTCCTTGTCTACCCCGTAAGGTGCCTGGTGTGATGATATAAAAATATAAGAGAAAACGACCATATTCCACGACAAAAAATAAAAAACTTGTAAGAAATTGAAGCTTAACTAACGCATGTGATTGTTGGCAAAAATAATCTTTTTTAATTCAAGTGCCCAATGCAATGTGGACGTGTTTGTTTGATAACAATTCATTACACGCTTTATATTTTACACAATATCATCGCTTACTATTTCATTTTCAGGTATACTTACTGCAGTTGCTACCAGCGCTTCTCATCGATACGGTATTGTGGCTTTTAGGAAAGAAGCCTTTGTAAGTGTTGATGACTTTTATTTTAACTGTTAGAATTTCACGTTGTTTTAACCGGAGAACAGTAAATGTAATTTTGATAGTCCACGGCCGAAAGCAAGGAAAATATTTTTCCGAGCATTAAATCTACGTAGGCTTCGATTTTAGCACTCATTTTTGCAACAATTTTTTTTTTTCGTGACAGTGAGTTCGGAATTCAAAACCTCAAATTGCACGACGTTCAATGGGTTGTACACTTTTAATACTACTCGTAATTGTTCACTATCATCAACATGCTAATTGCCCATGATTATATTATACACGTAAATGCATTCTGACGGGACATCATCTTAAGCGGTTTGTTTGAGTCCTTTACATTATATCGTGTTTATGTATGCTCCAAACATTTTCCACTTACATAAGTACACTCGCCATAATTCATAAACCTCTTAACAAATACCGATACAATTCTCGTACATCTAGTTTATTTTAACCTTTGATTATTTACTAATTATTAAATTGAATGATACTATATTTTGTAATTTGACATAATTGATCACGATTTTTTGTTTTACCATTTTAATGTATGTTTTTTGTTATTTATTATTTGAACGCCCATTACTGTTACAATAAGTGTACTGAAATCCGACATAACACCTTTGAAAACCTTCATCATCATCATCAGCCTATCTCAGTCCACTGCTGGACATAGGCCTCCCCCAATGAGCGCCATCGCGCCCTGCCTTCGGCTTGTCACATCCAGCCTC
>DWME01009193.1:0-11085 GCA_018244795.1 Parelbella ahira ahira | reverse complement strand
CCCTCTCAATATGAGAGGAGACCCATATTCCAACAGTGGAATGACTATGGGTCGATTATTATTATTATTATTTTTATGAGAAAATACCTTAATCACATAATCCATAACAGAACTGAAATTCGTAGGATAGTTTAAAGCTTGTTAAACTGGAGAATGGCGGAAATTGGGAGTGTCAGTGCTATCAATGAACACACAACAACATAAGCAATTGGCTGATACTTCACGGGCGACACACAGCTTACAATGGTGTCGGCAATATCCCATGAGTAAGTAACGCTGCCCTGGTACTGGCACATGACGCATCGACAATCAAACTCAATAGTACAGTATTAACACAATATCATGTCCAAGTTGTCCCGAATAACGAAGCTATTACACAGAAATTGCATAGTCATGAATAAATGTAGGAGAACGTCAAATGTCTAAGTATAGATGTATTTGACATACGGTGCTCTCTGTCTACCCTATGAGAAACCTGACATGATAATATTAGGAAAAAAGAGTATCCATGTGTACATTAAAAAGATACGTCAAAAGTATACATAAAACAAATAAATGTTACATAAGAGAAAAACTGAGCGTTTAATAATCCATTTTCGCAAGAAAAATACAAAGAATGTAATCTTACTTTTTTCCAATGGCGGAAGTGACGCCACGAGATCAAACCGGAAGCTCCTAATCTAAGGGCAATTTATCAGCGGGGCCAGAAAGAACGCAGGCAATTTTCCGTGCAAATTAATATTAAAATCTTACCAAACTAATGCTTTCAAACCGCCTAGAGGTTGGAAACATACAGCAGCACATTCGATACAACCATTGTGCTTTCGAATGTTACCGTTTTTTTACTATTTACATTCAAGTGAAATGTTATATAATTTTTTTTATTGTTACACTTATTATATAAAAATGTAATGAAGTACATATACGCACATGTATGTATATAAAATAATGGTCGCCATGGACTGGATACGTCAACGTTCTTCTAACAACGTAATTGTTATCGAATCAATTCGTAAAGGGATCGTAAAGGGATCTTGGTTATGAACGTATTATTAATTATGGACATGCGTTCAAGAAGGGTAAGGCTATAATAGTCTGCCACGCTGGCTAATTACGATTTGACAGACTTCACACGCCCAAGAAAAGATCCCAGAGAACTTTACAGCATACAGGTTTTCTTCTAATGTTTTCCTTCACCAGTATGGCCACCTTCAGTAATGATAGTTCTTCATTTCCGATGATTCCACAGCAATTATACTATAGTAATAAACTATAGTTCATTTATATTATAGACAGCTAAACGTACTCGTATCAACTATATCGCGAAAATGTTCCGCGTGATACATTCCTGTGTCTCTCGCAAGAAACTCGGTACAAACTTGAGAGATTCATCGGAATTTCGCTGTAGCACCCCAGCAGCCATTAAACTCTGTTTAGGCCGAAGACAGGTGGAATTACCGAGCGTTGCTCAAACTTTCCACGAGATTGAAAACTGGAAACGAATAGAGAGTTAACGATCGCGAATAGAATTTACGCTTTGAGTTATTGCTGTTCACTAGACGTCATTATGCCTTGGAAACATGGCTCCTAATTACCAAAGTTTGGAAATTTTCAATGTTGTTGGAAATGGAATTGTGGTTGAAATTCTTGCAGCCATATTTGCAGGTGTAACTATTTCAGTTTGCAAAAATGGATTTTTCATCCCTAATTAAATGGATCATCCGATAATACGATAAGATCCGTAAATACGATATCAATATAGTTTTCGACAATGAAGTGTAGAAGATTCTTTTCTCGCTTTAATACAATTTACAGTAACGTGATATCTCCTCATGAATATTTACTGGCACTGTATTATTATTAGAATTGATGGTCGATTATCATAGGTCCGCAGTCGTTCGACCGGTTTAAATTTCGAGCACTCTTCTAACTCTTCAACGGTCTCTTTAAACATCAAGCGGAGATCAAACTTTTCGTAATAAAAGACATATTCATCAAGTTTCTGAAATAAAAGTGAGACTGCAATTTCATGCATAAGTAATAGCAGACGCCATAGATACTATCAGAGAAGCAAACGGTACGAAGTGAAGGAGATCAGACTGGATCTTGATCATTTAGAAACGAAATTTTAATGTTGATATCCTAGTTGCGTGAAGCAGTTGGACCGGCTACTTAAAAACATTTGATAGATATGTTGGAAGCTATTTTCTAACTACATCAGAACTAGACCGCTTTATTGAATATTTATTCAGTTATGGAGTAGCTTTAGCTTAGACTGTGATCGATAACAATCGGTTGCATCCGACCTTGCGATGGAATATTTCATTTATCTCCCCTCATTTTATAAATTACACCCCACACAAAGCTAGAAATGGTGTAAGTTTTATAGCGCCATTTCTAAAAGTTTTCGCTCAGATTCCTCCATTTCGTTAGCTAACCGAACACCTGAAACTATTTCCAGCTGGCTAAGGATTTCGCTTCGACACTGATAAATGTCTTAGTTAACGTATACAGAAACACAAAGAAGTTTTTTTATGAAACTTCGAACCCGCGTTTGAGGGGTTTGTAGGAAATAATTAAGTCTCGAGTATGAGCATGTCGTTGTGTCAAACTTGGTGTATAAAGCAAGGGCTTACTAAGTACTTGCAAGTTTATACATATATATGCCGTCAAGTAACACTATTTCATATCGCACCACTGATGAACGAGGTTCTACCACATGGACATTTCCCTTGACTATAATACAAAGTTCTACCACACACTGAACGTAAATTCAATATTTAAGCATTATATTTAGGAGCAGTGCAAGCAAACTAATAAGTCAATTATACCAATTAAAATTTGACTTCTAGGAAAACCGATGCCAACAAATGTCTACGTAAGGAATTTATCATTAAACATTTTAACTTTGATTTAAAGTAGCGGCTCTCGAATCGACCCTAAACTCAAAGACACTTCAGGAAGACTCTAAGTGAAACTTGTTTATTCGACTACAGCTTTAAAAGCCCTATTAAAACAGTGTTTGATCACACTCCTTTTTTTAACTGTCTGACTGATACGTTTTACGCGAAGAGAGATCTACGAAAAGTAAAGAAAGATTGTGACGAAAATAACGGTCACACTCGTCACATTGGAAGATTTGAAGTACACTACATTGTAATGTTTTTTCATAGTCTCTAAACTGGGTGTGCGTGTATCCAAAGAGTGCCGAATCTAGACGTACGCCAAGTCTGTAAGGATAAACACATTTAGGGCTCGTAGCCCTTGGCCTACCCCGTTAGGCAACTAACGTGACAATATATCAATAAAATTATTATAGGTCGACAATGAAATAAAATGTGATTAATATACAACACATGAGCAATAATTTCATTGTTTTCATTTTGTAATACCGTTATTAACTTGTTATCAAAACTGACTTTGTTAATATTAAATTGGAAAACATTAAAGTTGATATTTATCCACATTCAACCCGCCTTAAAAATGGCTATGAATTTTTAGTTTAATATAAAGTTATTAAATATTCAAGAAAATCTTCCTAAGTAATGTATAGAGTTACCTCATTAAAAACGTGTAATTTTTATACAATAAAAAGCAAGTAAATAATCAAAATTATTGAGTAATTATTTGCTTTAGTCATACGAAACATTTATTTTAACACGGCAACGCATGGCTAAGGTCACCGTAGCTTATTTTCAGTAACATCAATATTCGTAATGTATGTTAAGAATACTGTCACACAAAGATGGAGTACAAAAATTTCGTGTGTGTTTAGTTACAATAACTACGTAACTTATTTATTAAATTGGGTAAATGAGAATAAACATAATATATTTAAATTAATCTGTCGATAAGCCGATTTTGTATTAACTCGTGTTACATAGTTACATTAACAGTACACTAATTATTTTCGGTAATGTATAAATGCTCATTAGAGCCTTATTCAGGCAACGAATAATAAAATTATATTAAGGTATCTCCACACACGGCTATCTAATGCCAAAGAAAGCCTTAAGAGAGCTTGTGTTATGTAGCTGTAGCAGTTAAAATTTCCAAACACACGACACTTTGACCTACATAGCCTTGAATGTAATACGAACGATATATATCAGGCGGCTAAAATGTCCTATCATTATATATGACAGGGCCTCTAAAAAGCTTCCGCAAAAAATGTAATCTTATACGAGGGTTAATGGACACGGACTCTGGTGTTATTGACACTGTTTTTCGATATAATATAGAATAAGAGGCTTTTTATTTACAAAAAACATATAGAACACTACTATGTAGAACAACAGTATGTAGAGCATGTTTACGTGAAGCACTTCTGTAGAGCATTAATAAGTAGAGAAAAATTAGTTATAGCTACTGCTCTCCTCCGTAATACTACAGGTAAGTACAATATCAAGTCACTACTCCGTAGAACATTATTAAGTAGAGCAGTAGAGTACTATTATGTAAAGTAATGTAATATCAAGCACTATTCTATAGAGCACCGCTATGTAGAGCAATAATAATTATGTACAACAGCATCCTGTAGAGCAGTAATATGTAAAGCAGTATTATGTAGAACAGCAGAGCTTTCGATCTCAGATCGTCATGTGCAAATCTGTATATTTAAAATTACTACAGAATATTTCAGAAATATGTTTGAAGTCTACAAACGTGCTATCAGCCTACATGGCAGCCTGTGGACTTAACCCTTTTATTTTGATACTACACCCTATTCAAGTAAGGAAATGACTAAATGGCCGATTAAAATAATTACCTATTTTTTTGATTGACATTAAGACAATTAACACTCAGTTTTAACCTGTAGTAACCGAGCTCGTGACGTTAAACCTTCTCTGTTTGTGAGAACTAAGCCCAACGAAGTAATGTTTAAAAGTATGATGACTATGAAGATTATGTTGATGATAGTGATGGTGATAACCATGATTGTAATTATGATGGTAATAATATTGGTAATGATAATGCTAATGGCGATGATAAGGATGATGATGATGATGTTAAAAAATGTATAGTATTTAATAATGTAAGTAATTAATTTTTAAGTTTCTATAAGAATAAACCGGCACTTACCATCTCAGCATAGTACGAGTAATGTACTTTAAAACAATACCATTGTAAATTAAACCAGTTAACACAAAGTACACTTGCGTGGAATAAACCGTAGCAGTAATAATTTTAGCAGTAATTAATTCTAAGTTACTGCTACCAATTACTGCGTTCTGTACAGATGCGACGAACATTGACAAATTACATACTGTGATTATTATAGGCACATTATTGAGTCGCTCCTTTAGATAATGGTCGCGTCTTTAAAGTTGCGGTGAGCAGATTTTATGTACGGTAGCGAAAAAGGCTTAGGAAGCTGAGTGGGATAAAAATGGGCCCAACATAAGGTCAACCTGTTGTACTTATGGTTTTGACGTGACGCCTGTATTTCTTCGAAGAGATAGGCAACGGCGTATAGCACCCTCCTACGGTTTACCAGTTAAATTATACATCCCTTCATTGAATAGAAGGAAGCTTATTGCTGTATGCTGTGTACAAACCCAAAGTGATACTACAGGAAATTTCCAGTCAGATAAACCGAAGACCTCCTGGTTCCACTCGACTAACGAAATAGATAGTAAATAAATAAATAACATAGTTATGAATGTATTAAGTCTGCAACGTAGAGCTCCAACAGTTGAATAGTACTAACCTTCACTAATTATAATAACACTAGGCCAAAATAGAAAAGATGTGAAAATGTATCAAGACCGTAACTAAAAAAATCTTAATTTCTGAGTACCTACCCGACTGACAATAAGTCTGATATGGTGCAAGTATAAGGTTCAATTCTGTATTACCCCAAAGAAGTGACAAGAATAAACCCTTTCTTCAATTTCATATATTTTGAAGCTGAATATTGTATGAATACAGTCTTAATGCTGAGCATTTTTATTTATAGCGGACTGTAAATTTACGTAATTGCCTTGCCTTCCGGTGCTCGAATTGAATGCCATCTGTGTTCTAACGAAAAAACATTGATTGTAACTGCGGTAGAACATTCTGGAATATTCGATATTCTACAACTCGTGCGTTAATATATAAATTCGAATTTCAATCACATTTTTAACTAGAATGAACATTTCAATCCTCAGAAACCTGTAAGTAGCTTCGAGTAGAACATGTTATGACGGTTCCCGTAGTAATTATTTCGATGAGTAGAGTTAAACGTTGTCTAATAATTGCAAAATATATGTACAGTCAATGCAGTGCAGTTTGAATTAAATGAGTCGGTATATACTAAGAATATTATTCCCATATTCGTTTTGCTACAGTCTTGGGCGTATTGCTACAGTTTTAATAATTGAAGACTTCTACCTCGTTTGCTAGTTTAAGCGCATAAAAAAATTAATGACCCAATTAAATAATTGATAATTAAACTTCTTGTTAGTGAAATAATTTTCATATGTGTAGATCATAATCATAAAAATAAAATATTTTAATAATTCAGAACTGCATTGTTGTGTGAATATTGTATGTGAGTTGTATTAGCGACAAGTAAACTCTTTGATTTCCATTGTATACAGAAGCAGCTTTACGAAGCAGTCACGGATAACAAAATAGGGTTTTAGCACAAACTAATAAATAATTGTATAAATAAATAATAAATAATTTGAATTTGAATTTGAATTTGAATAACTAAATTGCTAAATAGCAGCTTTAACGGGTTAACTAAATTGCTAAATTGCAGAGTTACTGAGACCTCTTAGTGTGTAAAATAATTAATGTTTTGATTGGTCTATTGGTCTATGGATTAGTAATCCCGTCGATCCAGTCGATGGATTGTGGGTTTGATGATCACGTGTAGGTAATTGTTACGGGTGTTAAACTATCCATGTAAGTGCGTATTTAGAAATGTATGTATGTAGTTTATTACCTTTCTGGTTACTATGGCACAGATTCTGTTTACTTACACCCGTTTTTGAGTTACCTCAATGAACTATCATTATAGTCGATGTAGTACGTATGACCTCCAAATTGCCGTTCATTCTCGAATATGAATGATTATTAATTTACAATAATTAATGTGTTATCGATTTTAACTGTTATTATTAATAGTTATTGTTATCAGTTAATAACTACTCATTGCAAGCGAATAACAACTGACATTATAATATTTCATATAGATATTAGATTACATTAATTCATATAGAATTCCATGTAGCCGTGACAATTGTGGTCATGTTCTAACTGGCACCTTATAGAGTTGCCAAGTATTTTAATTACGACATTAGTCGTGTCTTATAAATACTTCATAATGCTTTCACAAAGTTTTAATGTGTGAAAAATAATATCATCAGGAGGACCGCAAAACTGCTTCCTACTTCTATAATAAAATAGAGTTCTTCTTAAAAAGACAAATTGAGGTTCTTTACAAAAGCTACTGTATCTGACTGATCGGCATCATTAACTCTTTAGCAATGCCACTGCTCACACTCTCAGGATAAAAAAGATTAAGTTCATGAGCACCTAACTCTTCATATACTAACAGTTTTCAATGCCTTAGAAATATACAGAAAAACTGTATAATGTAAGTACCTAAATATATATTTTGCGGTTATGGTTCTTAGCGATATTTCGATCTCAAAATCGGGGTCACCAATATGCTGGAAGATGCAAAAACAGACAGAAAAATTAAGTTTTTAACTGTGCCTGGCGTGTATAACGATTCAGTAATAAATACTACATATAATGACTATATTAAAAAGACAAATTAACGCTGTTAAACATTTATTTTAATTATTTTTATTATATCTAAGACGATGGATTTAACAAAGCACCCATTCGTTAGCCGAGCAACACCGCGGGTCTAGGCGAATTTAATCCGCAAAAATTTAATCAAAACATAATCCGCGAAGCGTAAAGGCTTGGGAATATAAATTAATGCGGTCGAAATTAATTTTTTTAAGCAATCCCAACTTTCTAGACGCCTTAATAAGTTCACTGAAAGGATAACGGATATTATTAATACGCAGATCTAAATAACTCGTGACCGGAATTCTGGAAGCTTCGAGAATGTTCAGATAAATCTGATTTGTTTATAGAGAACCTCGAAATAACAGCCTAATTATGAAAAGCAATAAATATTCGTTCCCTACAGAACTGATAATGTTTTATATTAAAAGCATGTTCGTCGCGAACAAAAAGAAAAACAGCTAAAAAGATAGTTGTTTAAACTAACGGAAACATTTGACCAATTATGCGGCAAATGAGCTTTAATGTAAATTGGCGGGCGACCCGTCGCGGCGTCCAGCCCGTGCCATTATTACTCCGAGTTAATTCCGTTCTGTGTGGATTCTCCACGTCCTGATTTATATGGATAAAAGGTTTACGTTTTTATGATAATGAGCACGGCCATTATTATTTGAGGCCTCATCCTGTGTCCTTTACTCATGGCTCATGTGCCTTGTGACGTACAGATAGCAGTTTGAACTAACTCTAATAACGCACGCTACGGGTCCTTATAACTAAACTAAACTAATGCCTTTAACTATTTTAGAAGGTAGGTATACGTATCCCAGAAAAGGGCTCATGACTGTTACCATGGCCGAGTATTCATAGATAACCTTTATATTTTCGTTGCACATTTTATCATAAAATATTGTTCATTAAGGGTTTTGATATTATTATGTGCTTAGATTTTTGTCAATTCGATTATTACGATTATTTATTTTTGTCCGGCATATTACTGTTGAATCATATTTTTATCATAAATGTTATCATCGAGATATGCTTATATTTGTCATGGCTGTTCATATTCCCATTGCTATAGTATTCATATTTGCTTATAGAAAAGATGTGACCAAAATGTTCGAATCTGTTCTTATTTGCATTGAAGCAGGCAAACAGTCCGTTGGAAACTGCGTTCAAATTAATAATTAAATTCTGAATAATGTACAACGACGTATTTAATTGAAATAACGAATTTGTCAAACTCCAAGCATAGACACAATAACTCAAAAACTGGTTCACCTAAAAGTAGCTACTCGATGTAATAATCGTTGCTAAACAAAGGCGGAAACGATTTTGGAGTTTTACTTTATTTATATACATGGTATACAGCGAAAGGCTGCAGGCAGAGGCTGGATGCGACAAGCCGAAGCCAGGGCGCGATGGCGCTCATTGGGGGAAGCCTATGTCCAGCAGTGGACTGAGATAGGCTGATGATGATATACAGTTCGCATACAGTGAAGAAACTTTCAACTTACTATGTTTAATATTGTATTAACTATTCTTTTCATTATATACATATACATATACATGAATGTTGATAGATGCAACTGCAGAGAAAGACTACGCCTGACACATTACATCAGTCAATGGCTATTAGCAGGGATCAGATCAACGAAGCCAGCATGCGTATTTGATGAGAATAAAAATATAGAAAACACACATCTAGTCTGTAAAGATAGACATTTGGTACTTTTTACCTTCTATTCACCCTGCAAGTGATAGGCAACTTGAATTTGGAGCGGAACCCTACAGTTTGCTCAGTCGTATTAAAAATATAGACGCGAAACTCGCTTCGCCTGTCGTTTTATTACGTTTTCGTGCTAAAACTGCTGAACTGATTTTGTTTGGCGTAGCTTTATGGACAGAGATTAAGACCTGAGAGAGACACTTGCTACTTAGAAATATTTTGAAGTCAGTATTTAGACAAATAAGCGTTTAAAGATCACATTAAAAATATATACTTTTTCCGCGCAAATAAAGTAAAGCTCTATTAATTTTTAATCGATTTTGATAACCCTGCGACTAGCTGATATTAGTCCGGTTTTAAAGTTAAAATGTAGCAACCCTAGCATAACGGATCTGCTTGGACTATTGATAAAATCTGATTAGATTGATTTGAGCTTGATACAAATTTCGCACACCGAGCTCTTCGCGATCGGTGATAGAAATTTAATTGGGATCATGGCAATTTACAATACAATTTACACTGACGATAAACAGATTAACCATACTCATACTAGCCGAGTAATGGTTGAAATTCGAGCGTCATTCAATAAATTTTGATTGAGAGATTAAATTTCCAAAAAAATCATGCAATAATTTGTATTTCCACGCATAAGGTAACATACTAATTGTTAACTTCAGATATCACGATCGTCGAAGTAAATTTTCATCCTCATTGTCACACTTACGTCATGTAAAAAACTCTTGTACAAAATTTAACGTTGCCAGACCTGGTGCGTTCGGTTGTGTTTCTCAGACAATCAGCCAAACAGTTTCTTTTTTTGTATATATATATATATATATAAATATATGTGATTAATAGACGAATAAGAGGATCCAGTAGACTTTCAACCTCGTTGGGTGCCATAGTCTTTAGGCAACAAGTAAAAAAAAATATTCAGTTCCAAATACTTTATATACGTAATTAATAGGGATGTCTAAATAATTCTGTTACTATTACTGGTGAATTGCCTAGCATCAGTTCAGTGCAAACTCAATCGTAAAACTACTTTACTGAACGAACAGCTTTGTCCAAGCATGACCGGATATGACTTACGCCCGCGTTCGGATAATCGAACTCGATACTCCCACATAAACCCACATAAAGAGACTATTATAACCCAACTATAGAATAACAAAGCTACAAGTCTACTCTACTTATTCAACAATCTTTCCTTTTCCAGCATCACTGGTTATTGGAATGTGTAATACGCCCCGTATCGAAAGGAACCGTGTTGAATAACCTGTGACCTAAAAGAGAAGACTTCAAGCGTTATGAAATTGACGAGTGTGGAGACACGACGGTTACGAAACGAAAGCCTATTTTACGTTAGGTTAACCAAACGGTTGGTCTAAATTATGAGCACGAGAGTATTTTTGGCCAAATCGACTCGAAATTGTATTACAGTGTGCTAGTATCCAATCGCGACTTTGCGTGGTCTAAGTAATGTAATTTGTACTTTCGATTAAAAATAACAATATAGCTGTTATGCTGAAAACGTTTTTGTTACATCTTGTCTATAATAGTTCTTTCTCGCAACTGCAAGACGTCCCGAAAATACTGTTCCATGT
>DWME01009192.1:0-11085 GCA_018244795.1 Parelbella ahira ahira | reverse complement strand
AAAAAAAAAAAAAACCAATTTTTCAAAAAAAAAAAAAAAAAAAAAGAATGGGGGAAAAAAAAAAAAAAAAAAGGGGGGGGGGGGGGGGGGAAGGGAGGGGGGGCGGGGGGGGGGGGGGGGTGGGGGTGGCCTCGCTCACACTATTTTCATTTCGTGTAGTGCCACATTTAATTTTGTTGAAATTCTAACGTAGCTTTGCAAAAATGTCAACTTTATTCCGCTTCAGCCGGTCTCCGTTTCACTCGGCTGCTTTGCTCCTTCATTTTCCAGAATGTTCCGTAGTTTCGCGACGGGCTTTGAGAGGGTATAACTTCATGAAAACTTACAGCAACCCACTAATAAGACGTGGCTTCCGACAAAAATTCACCAAGGCGTATTTAATTTTAAGTTATGACTTCTCCTTTTCGGTTTTGCACATGTATTATTATTAGTGTTGATTCAAAATTGCGTTAACGACTTCATATTGTTGCATGTGTTAGAGTTGACAAATATTTATTTTAAAATAGTGCAATAGCTTAGGCCCAGCAGTGGACTAATGGCGACTGATGATAATGTTTTGACACCAAAAGCTCTATATAACCCCCAATATAACGTTCTTAAAAGTTAATAAAATTCTCTCCCGTTAAAATATAATTTAGAAATTGTTATTAAAGGAAACTGTGTGCTATTTTTGGTTACGCGGAATAGCGACTTTGACTTCTAAGCAGCACTTGTAATTTCTCCTTTACTTCATGAAAAAGCTTGACTAGCTTACATCAATCGCTACTTTATACGTTTAGAGTGAAAAAGATCAAAAGCCAAGAAAGTCGTCATATAGCAAAAAACATATTGTTTTTGTTAACTAATTGCGAGGATTTAAAGTATGACATTCCCACGAAAGCTCTTATAAATTGAGCCTGTCTCATTTATACTTTAAGAATTAATTTCTAGAAATAAGTCTATAAAATAATATAATAACGTTACTCAATCACATACTATACCTAATTTATTAACCTCACAAAAACCTTAATAAGGAAATATGGCGCCTTTGACTTGACTGCCTCGTTGGTTAAGTGGTTGCAAGCGCGACTGCCGATCGGGAGGTCCTGGGTTCAAATCCCGAGTCGGGCACTATTGGATTTTTCTCATTTAGAATTTCTAGGCTCACCACCTAATCTATGGGACTTAAACGTGATAATGGTGAAACGTGGGAGTGCACTACACTCCTCTGCCTACCTCTTCGTGGATTACAGACGTGATGTCACGTTTATTGCGCCTTTATCAGAAACAATTTATTAAAAGTGACATGACATGTACTCACAGATTAAAAAGATCGTATAGCCCCTGCGTTTAACATTGTTTATTTTATTTTAATTCGACCTTCTCTTAAAATGAGAATAGTTAAGATCACAGTCAGACACACTAGCCAGGTTCAGTTCACATGTAATACTCATACGTTCGGTAACAAATGTTGCATTTTTGCTGTCTTTATATTCATGAATTAAACTATCGCGAAATCAATATTTAATGGACAGTGAATTATATTTATATTTTTTGCGCATATTTTTCGAAAACCAACTCATAGAACAATAAAAAAAAGTTAAGGTAATATCTGGAATAAGCACATACTTAATAGACAAAGGAACAACTTTTACTGCCTCGTTGATGTAGTGGACAAGCATTCCTGTTTTTTTTTTGTAAACTTGAAATTTCCAGTAGTATTATAAAGACTGGATTGGCACCTGCTAGATAGTAATAGGTTCATCCCATTTTACATATAACATATCTGGCGAAAAGTGGTCACTACTAAACCTCTTTGCCTACCCCTTCGGGGTAATACAGGATTTAAGTTAAATATTGTGACTGACTATGCACAATTAGATACCGTCAAACATCTACAAATAACCCCGAAACCAAAAAAACCGCAGTTCCCTAAACGTTATAAGCCGGAATCGGTAATTTATTTGGCAAATGCGTTTGCGGAACACGACTTAAGAATCTCATAACCCATCTGAAATTCATATTGAACGTCAGTCGAATAAAGCCGGGTACACACTGTAAAAGGCTGAGCTCCCGCGGGGCTGGAGGCGATGGCACTCATCGGTAGAATAAGCCTGTTTCCCGACGGCGAGGTTTAGGGAAGACATCGACTCAATGCTGTTTTATTCTGCTGCCATCAATACTTAAAACACTTGTGAATGGTATAGTGATGTGACACGGTATTAATGTCTCTAATTTATATTTCGGATGTGTTCGAAAAATACCCAACTTATGGGCAGAATTATTAAAAAATATGTAAAATGAACGCATTCAACTTAGTTATTAACCATTAAAGTATGGTACAAGAATTTATGTATTCGTACAGTAAATAATTACTCACCTACAACCCTATACCAAAGTTTGTGACGTGCAGTTCAAGACAACTGATAAAATACATAATATATTATGCACTTAAAAATAGATATTTATTTACACTTATATACATGAAAAATACTTCTGCTTATTACACAAATATTTGTTGCGGGTGGAAAACGAAACCCATGATCTCCGGTGTAAGGGTTATGAACCACTGACTCACCGGGCGAAATAATTAATCTTCTACAACATCGTTTAACCATTAATCTCTACTAATTTTGTTAACATACGAGTAAACGTTATATAAAACAACCTTCTAACTAATTGTAAAACAAGCTGTCTTCAAGCATATTCTGGGATCAAATGTCCGCAGGTGAAGATGTCCCAAGATATTTGTCATTATCACATAATATCGATCATCGTTAACCAGTCCTTTCGCATCACTATATAAAAGGATTGACATTTGCGGCCGAAGACGATCGAAGCACCGGATTGAGATGGAGACAAAGTCACATCGAAATAGGAACTTTTAATGTCAAATATTCAGATACGGGAGCGGGCTTTGTAGCTTTGAGCTGTAGTTTCTAAATTGAATAAAAGACTATGGTACAGTATGGAGCACAGACTTGAGTCTAATGCTCTAAACAGAACTAAGTATAATACTGGTGAAAATAAAAAATCTATAGATACTATTTGCTGTGTTGCTGTACCCACAACATTACAAAGGCTGGAAATTATTATACAATTATTATTACATCGTCACGCCATGTCTCCCACGCGTAGGCAACAAGCTCCGAGTACCAAATATCTTACCATTCTTAATCCGTACAGGGGTGACATGGATCATCGACATTCATCACTCCCTCATTCTGACTCCTCTATTAGATTGTACTTGAACTATTTGGTCAAGCTAGGTTAGTCGGTTCTCTTCTGGTCTGCTATTAGTTTGTTCTGTGTCTGAGTATAGGAAAAGTATTTATATAACTATTTGTATATACATAATTTGTCCGCCAACTGTTTAACATAACACAGTCTCTTTCTTCAACCATTTTTGTGATCAGATGACTATGTGTGACGACATTCCAAGATATTTACATTAAGTCTCCCTCAGCACAAATTACCCAATTATTGTATTCAAATCTGAACGTAGTCAACGAATCGAACTGTCCTCATCTCATTTGTCCGGTCAAACATCTTAACATATGACGGCAAATCCTTAGTGGGCACAAATAAATACGCTATTCCATGGGTATTATATTTCCTTGATCCCTCGCATTAAGATATGGAAGGGTCAGCAGTAGATCGGTCTCAGAACGCCGTAATGCCCGACCCCAATTGCTATGAGATGAAAGTTTTATTGTTTTGTCCGCTGTTTCAACTACTTTGATAGGAGCGGGTAGGTTTATGTATTAAACGTCGATTTTGATCGTCACTTTTTTTAATGACTCTGGTGTATAATTTATTATTTCTACGTATGTATCGCTGTGTTTAGTATTGTTCGTTAATATTATTAGTCACAGTTTGAAATAAGATAAGTCCTATAATCTTAAATATTATTATTGCATTATCCCGCCAGATCCCTGACGCGGTATCCCCGGAGCTCGAGACCAAAATACCTCCTCGAGAGTGAGAGCTCAAACTGTTCAGCTGGCAATCCCAGGGAGAATGACGGTACATATGGCTGCATACTGTCTTGGAATCGAAGGTCGTAGGATGAGACATTATGATTCTCCCGAAAGTAGGGCCTGCGGCCCGGCTGACGACTTGACATGACATGCTTCTGTATTCTTACTCTACCTCGTTCTTCTGTCTTTCTCTCTTAATCATTATTCATCTAAGACTTAATATTTATTTTCATGGCAACACAAGCTCTGCGTTTGTGTCAATAAAGCCCTTTGAAATATGAATTGAATATTACATTTTCTATTAATTGTTTACAAGCAAGGACGTATTAGAGCTATTAAGTTCATCGAACAGCAATATAATCTTGCCGGACTGTGTAGTTCAAAATGGCCGCTGCAATCCGAAATAGCGCCGGAACACTTTAAGTCTAAGTAAGTGGTGTTCGGCGGGCGAAGATTTGCGGACCGTCTCTAATGGGGCTTTATCCTTATTTATTGAACTTGCACCGAAACCTTATATTGTAAATTTAAAAATTTCCGCCTTTCGGCAACCTATAAGTATTAAATTTAAAATATTATTACATGCACATGTTGATATAAATGTTGAGAGAGAACAAGACAAGTAGGTTAGCTCCTAGCTGATGGCGGTGTCAGAAGATTTTTTTATATTTAGCCTTGAAACTGGCAGGCGGGCCACCTGCTGGTAAGGAGTCACCGTTGCCTATGAAAAATTGCAACATCCGAGGAGTGGCAAAAACTTGCCGGCCTTAAAGGAGTGCTCTCCTTGTGCTTTTCTTAAAGAAAACTTTGAATGAAACTTTTCTTTTTAAATGTAGAAAAAGCACGTCAGGTCGGTAGGGATACAAGTATTTTGCACTCAGTGCTCTGTGTCTACTTCGTTCGAGAGCTGGCGAAACGATATAACTACAATCAACGATTACAGTGTCTTTATGTATGTAATGTTCGTGAATATTTTTTCGTCTTTCACTTGATACCGTGTACCTTCTTGTAATCTGAAGGTTTACGCGTGTAAATGGTAAATAAGTATGGATTCAGACAGCTTTCATTACGAGTACTTACCAAGTTACGAGTATTTACTAAATTGTGTTTTATTTTGTGAAAATTAATTGATATTGCGATGAAGAAAAATTGTTTCTACAAATTTAAAAATGCAATTCGGGCCTGACTGAATTTTCTTTTATGTCCACTTTCGGTCAATAATTCTGGTTTCAGCCCAAGTAAATATTCGACTACCATTCATTCGTCATTTGACTGATGACTTATATATTTGAACAGATGGACGCAGTGATATCGATAAACAATTATAAAATAACTATGTATCTATCACTACTTATGACATTACTTTAATAATATTCGGTATTAACTTACTAAATTTGCATTGTTTAAATAACTTGTTTTCTCAATGTGCTACTTAATCGAATTATAATCATGTAAGACACAACTCTACTTGTATGTTTGTATGTATCCAAAATAATCACGCAGTTGCTTCATGTTATTTTTCTGTATTTCCTCATTTTTATTTAAAGTTACATTTGTTTTGGTTTCCGACGGAATTAGAAGAGGAACTTATTATTACATAATATGTCTGTATATACAATTTCAAAATGCATTAAGTTAACATTTAATAAAATAGCATTAAAGGTAAATAATTACTATTAAATATTTTCGTAAATGTAAATGTATTCAGCGTGTGCAAGTTTTAATTACTTCCTGAACGTAAATCGATAGAACAAAATATCGTTTCGGAATCTTTAAGATGAGTTGGAGCTGTCTCGTCTCGTCGTGTCGCGCGGCAAATCCTAAGTGCTCCAGGGCTAAGCCCTCCAGGTGTCGATTTTACAAAAACGCGACACGTTCCCGTCGTAACGCCTGTCTGAACTCATTACGCTGGCGCCTCCACCTCCCCTCCGATGCTACCTCGCGGGAACTCTTCAACTTAGGTACTCCGTTCATAACTATATTGGTACAGTCATTATTAATGTATTATTATAGAACGTATAACGTAACTGGTGAAAAGTGACATTCCATGGCCTACTCTTTGACGAAATGCAAACGTTATGCCATGTTGTATGACAAAGGTATTTGACATTCGCTACTCTCTGCCTACACCGAAAGGGATGTGACGTAATGATACAATTATTTTGTAAAATATGTGTATGAATATGAATTACATATTTATTATGGTACATCATTATTAATATGTTAGTTAAAATAGCTAAAAATCGAATTACTAGGAGCACGCATGCAAATTACAACGCTTGAAAGTTAATTATTTGTATTGTTATTAAAACACTCCATCACAGATATATTTATTTTCAGTGCACTCTGCTTACCACGTAAGAGGCCTGAAGTAATGTATTATATTAGGAACATTGAAATTAATAATGACCTGTGTACATAAATTTTAAATAACATATAATAGTCATATATATGTATGTATGAATGTCCTGAATCGATACTCACTTTACACAATTTGATAGCAGATGTCGCTACATGTATTTCGAATCGTGTCATGACCAGATTTCTCCATTATGTTCTGTAAAGTGTATCAAGTCTGCAAACATGTACTTGACCAGCGTGGCGGACTATTGCATTAATTCTTCTTAATGTAAGGAACCCAAAACCAATAGCGGAACAACTAAGGGATTTATTATGTTCATAATATGGTGTTTTAAAACCGTTAAGGCCTGGTCCATTATTGAATTTAAGTAGTGTAGAAAATTTTCTCAACATAGCTAAAACTAGCACAATTGAATATGTGTTCGAAATAATCATGAATATTTATTATTACTCAGAATTACGTTTTTATTAGTAAACATATTGTGACTTAATTATATTTTGTAGTAATTTTGCGAATATTACGAAAGTAATGACTGTAAGAAGGATGTCTGCTCCGTGAGGTTAGAGATATTGAACGGTTGCTGCTCTCTACTTACACCGAAAGGGGTACTGGATATAAAAACAGATACGAACATGAATCACTTGTGTATTTTTTGAGTCAAAACTGTTTCTTTGGGTAGGACGATAAGTCGATATTCCTAATCAGTGATAAGAATGTGCTGATAACAGCTCACATGTATATAGGGTGCTCAATACGTTTATATTGTGTAGGCTTTGTGAATGCATAAAGCAATATAAATATTAATATGCATTTGATTTACTTTTTTATTATCATTACTAAATCGTGACGTCTCTTGCGGGGTATGCAGAGAGCACTGAATGCTATTTATATATATCCTTACAGTACTAGCGCGCTTCTTCTGCATTCGTCATGCTTAAACACGCATGCCAGTTTCGAAGACTTCTGACTCTCCATTAGTCAGTATTTGATCCATTTGATTAAGGTGACTCTTGATTTCCCTGCATAAAAATCAAGGATCTGCGTTTGTAAAAATTCGCATTGTTTGATTTTCTCTTACTGTTATGAGCTGATACTGTTACGTTACTTATTACTTATCAGTTGAAAGATGAGCAGTTTAAGTTAAACAAGGTTTGATCTGACGTTTTCTCAGAGCACTATGACGTGGGGTTCTTCAAAAAAAGGGCAAAGACAGCTCTCCTTCGAAACCGGCAACGCATTGAGTACGCGTCGAGTGTTGCAAAAGTCCACAGGCGACGGTGACCACTTAACATCAGGTTGCTTAAATATAAAAAGTAAGGGCGGTTAATTGAAATAAGAGTAGTTTAATTTAAATAACGGCAGTTTATTTGAAAATCAGCGAAAATAAGAGCCCTGAAGATTATTGATTTCAGATCATAACCTGAAGATTTTTTGAGAATTATTTTGTAATAAATTCATTGAATAAAGTCTTACTTCTCATTACCACATGCAATGCAATATTTAGCTGGAAGTCTATAATCCACATTTTATCAATATAATATTATATTATCTTGGTTGACTCTTTATAACGTAATTATTCAAATACTTTTTAGATTGTCAATTAAATTTACATCTGTACTATTTCATTTTTGTTCATACTTTCATTTTGCAACGTACCTACCAAAGGTAGGGACAAAAATTCTTTACTAAAAACAAATATTTATGCACACGTTACATTATGCGGACAGTTTGTAAATTACCTTCATATATTTACTGTATTAATTAAGTACTGAAGAAGACAGCGGGAAGCTGCTGGATTCGAAAGGCCCAGGACTGGAAGGAGTGGCGCCGATTAGGGGAGGCCTATGTTTAGCAGTGGACATCTAGAGGCTGACGACGATGATGGTGATTAAGTATTGTTTTATTCCCAAGTTTTTTTTTAAACCAAATAAAAGAAACAAAATATTGGTACAAGACAATTGTATTAAAATGAAAGCGGATGAAAACTAACAAGAATTTAAAAAATTACATAATTCTGAATTCGAAGGCAGATAGGACTTTGCTTTAGATAACTACAATCAGCGACGAATTATCAGTTGTTCAGTCGGCCAGGACACATCCTGTACGTACGAGTGAGATAGTCTTGTGGCTAATATCGCGCGAAGCCCAAGCGTTACATCGCAAGAATCAGTGATACTCAACGAAAACTGCAATATGTGGTGACATATTATCACACTGTGTTGTTTTGTGAAAGCTATTTATGTTAAGTTCCATATTATGTGATAGAAAACATAAAAGACAGTGTGATTGGGACTAATATGCTGAACTAGCTGTGATGGGTAAGTTAGTATGCACGAGTATTTATGTATGTAGTTCAACGCTGTGACAGGTGTTCAGTAAATTCGTAGAACACGTTAAACGCACACATGTAAGGAAGTAAATGTATGAGTACAGTAATGTCCTAGGTGTGGTTCTGCTTACATTTTTAAATACAGGCAGTACCATGTACATATATACATATGTACGTAAGTATTATTAGATATATCTGCGTACATATATAATATAGAGTGGAAAAAAACTAACCTTCATACATAAAACATTCACTGCTTGAGTTTGCACTGGTTATAATAGACAAATTAATTATCTATGGTCAGGACATAGCGCAGAGTAAAAATTTATAGAGTTTATAGTACACAGACAGAAATTCAATAACGTTCCAACTTAAAATGTAATGAATTGTCATTGAAATTCCGTGACAGCTTGACATCTAGCATGTTTTGCGACTTACTCATTCTATATGTATTTTCATATTAACAATACATAGTGAACAACCCTACATCGTGAGGGAACCTGCATACCTTAGAATTTATAAAAAAAGAAAAAAAATCTTATCTATGTGAAGTCTGCCAACCCACAATTGGCCAGCGTGGCAGACTATAGCCTTAACCCTCTCATTATGAGAGGAGAACCATATTCCAACAGAGGGTACACTGCCTCGTTGGTCGAGTGATTGTAAGCGCGACTGCCGATCGGGAGATCCTGGGATCAAATCCCGGGTCGAGTACTATTAGATTTTTCTAATTTAGAATTTCTAGTATTGACTCGGAATGTGGAACTGCGCCCGGTGTATGGCAATAGGCTCACCGCTCCATTGTGGGACCTAAGCATAACTGGTGAAACGTGGAGATGTAGTACATTCCTCTGCCTACCCCTTCGGGATTACAGGAGTGATGTTACGGAATGATAAACGGGTCGATTAGATCAATAGAACAATAGTAATAATAATGGAGGAAGTTAGTGCAGAATTGTGACTGTCAGATCTACCTCTCAGCAATTAACCTACTCCTAAGTATAGACGATGCTTTTTTTCAAATATTACTGTTTGGGGCAGCTCTCTTATCTTTAAACTCACTATCATTCGAATTTGTAGTACTAAAAAGGGTTGGACAAATGCTCGGGGCGGTTTTTCATCCACCTTAAAGGCCTCCTACGACGTTTAACGATTGCTATCTAACGATAACAAGCACTATCGACTGCTGGACATGCCCATGATAGGTATACAAATTTCTAAATGTATTGTTGTACACAAACGTAACTTGCATTGCCTACATCAGAAATAACTTCTCCATTTGCATTATTAAAGATGCGTTATTGACATGCGAATAAATTACCTATACAATTATGAAAACTTGTAAATGATAATAATTGTACTGAGGGAGATTTTTCTCCTGTTTACTAAGCCGAAATGCATGTATAAAGATAATGATGAATGCAAAAAAAGTATAACTGGAGTTTAAGCATAGAGATAAATAGCAATTGGTGCTCTATATCTACCCCAAAGGGACCAGGCGTGCCTCTCAATGACGAGTCTGTGCCCCACTGTGAAGATTTAGTGATAATACCGAATTCCGATACGTTCAAAACGCAAGATCATACAAAAAATCACATATGATAATAATAACTATTATAGGTAATAATAATAATAATGATAAAATAATTTAAGTCAACATCACACTCTATTTTTGATTCCGAATTAGACGGAGACTATATACATATTCGTATGTCGTGGCCAGATCTTACAACTGATCACTCGAACATGTCTTGAAGTTATCGTATTTTGTCTAGAACAATAAACGATGCCCACGCCACGATGTGCTCTGGCCTTATCAATTTATTAATTAATATATTAATTGGCGTTTCTCATGTGCTCACCACACAAATGTGATGGCCGTACATTATTATATTTTGTAAACAAACGCTCGATAATCAGTACGAAATAAAAATTCGTACGTGATAATAATGTAATCGGCCATTTGCTTATCAAACGTGGAAATCAAGATAGTTTCATGGTCTTTATATATACATACATAAGCCAAGTCCCTTACGGGTAAGGCAAAGAGTAATATAACCAAAAAGAGTTAAAAAATTCAATGACTGCATCAATTTTGATGCTACATGGATACGTAATATATTTATATGATAAAATTTTTAACACTGAAGCCTATGGTCCACATAATCATCCACAATGCATCTTGGATTTTTTTACACAACATGACACCACGCGTGCATATCCCCGAAGGTTAGGCAGACAGTACAGTACTGCCGTATTTCACCCGTTACGGTATACCTCCCATGGAACAGAGGACAAGCCTATTGTCATAACCGCGTTGTAATCACAAATGGTCTTCTTACGTCTACATATTATATATACAACTAGCGGACCCGGCAGACATCGTCCTGCCCGGAAAAACAGTTTACAGTAAATATGTTAATTTCTAGTAGCGACTC
>DWME01009191.1:0-11086 GCA_018244795.1 Parelbella ahira ahira | reverse complement strand
GGGGAGGCCTATGTCTAGCAGTGGACTGAGATAGGCTGATGATGATGATGATTATTTTTATGTAATAACACGAAGAGGAATCTTTAGGCTTCTTTCTAGGAATTTTAGGCTAACGGAAGAGTGTGAGATTTGACATTGTTACAATTAATATAAAAGAGGTGTTCAATTATATAAAATTTTTGTATAAAGTATATTAAAATAGATATATATACAATTGTTTAAACAATAATTGTTTATATCCATACTGTCAAACAGTAGCATAAAGTATCTTTACATATATATTCATTGACTAAGGTAAATGGAGAAACGTGAGAGTGTACTCCACTCCACTGCCTACCTATTCTGGAATTACAGGCGTGATTTTATGTTTTTCCGGTTATATCCCTTGACATAAGAAATTCAATAATGTTTAAACTCCAAATTAGGACTCAATTTCTATCACTGCGAGGCTACTAGTTGTAAATAAATTACACATTATGTAAATTTGACTGACGGAGAATATTAAATACGGCGTAATTTACGGTAATATTATGAATAACTTAGAATACAATAACCTACTTGTATACTTGCGGTAATGTCACCAAAATACTGGCGACATTACGTTGTTGTAACATAATCTCTCTGTCTGAGGTGTGCTCCATAGAGACCTCAGTCGGCGCGGCAATAATTCTCATATTACTGTTACGGTCTATATATAGTATACCCCATTTCAGTGAAACTTTGCGTTTCCCCATATCATTTATGTAAACTGTTTATGATATTAATAATATAATCCACGTGCAATTAGTTGTATGTAACTTGTGCGCCTATATGAGTTAAAAATGTATGTTAAGTATAAACTAACTGAAAAATTATAAAAAAAATAGTTTGAACTCGTGTATTAGGTAGATGTGTAAAATCAAAATCATTAATTCCACAAGAAAAGATAACATTAGACAATAATTCCAAAACCTGCTTTGGAATAAACTAACAAACCAGAAAACGGAAAGCCCATAGACATCTGAACCCTCACTAGAAAAGAATTCTAGGAATATAATAATATATTAGATAATAATGTTGAAGTTGTGCTCGAAATATTCTCGATGAAATCGTTTTAAGTAATGTTAGATTTAAATTCTACGATAACTGCTTCTTAATAGTCATATTCTACCAAAACGCCAGTAATTGCTTCGCAGTTCGACGTGTATCAACATGTAAATAAAGAAATATAGAAGTGAGCTTGTTTTTCTTTCATATAATTTTTCGTGACAAATGTATCATGTTCATCATTATAACTTAGATAATGAAGAGTAACAGTTGTATGAGAGATGTAGTTAATTATAATTTTATTCTTCATACCAGGTGTCTTCCAGAGTAGGCAGAGAGCACTGGGAGCTCAGTATCTTTATCCTTACAGCCCTGATGTATGTATGTAGTTAAATGTATTTTTATTTAATTTCGCTCTATTGTAGTGTAGTTAGTCATTTACATTATATTATATTACTATGATATCTAGTTATAATGACATTACATTATATTATGTAATTCATATTATGTATACATAACATTAAATTTTGTCTATTATGTTGTCTTAACTATGACCGTTAATAGATAAATCTAGGAGAGATTGTGATCTAATAAAGGGACTTTATAAAGAAAAAGGGATATTTCCGAGGTAAATTCAAAGCAATTTCTTTATAAAAGTTCACCGTGTAATGAGCGTGGCGTGTCAACGGAAAAGCGAAGTTTTATGGTTTGAAAGTTATGCCGATGTTGGTAATTTTTATATGGTTATTTTCTATAAAGTTCCTATAAAATACATTAAAGGGACCTCAATTTGAGGCAAATTACAGTAAATAAAACAAGTATGAGGCAAATTACGGTAACTAAAACAGTATGATATAAAAGTAATTATATCTTTATATACGTCATAATGCCTATATTTTCCCGAAGGGGTAGGCTAAGGAATATACTGTTTTAATTCATCAGAAATATTACATGTACCCAGTGGAATAGAAGGTGAGTTTATTGCCATACACTGAGCAGTAATTCGGACTCCGTGCTACAACTGGGAATTTTATATTAGAAAAACAAAGTATACTTTACCCGACCCGGAACCCAAGACCTCTTATCGGCAGACCTAGCAACCACTGGACCAACGAAGCAGTCAAGTGAAAAAATATTTTAATATAACAGTATTATTAATAATATCTTTCGATAGCTCACATACCATCTCTTAATACATATTATATACTAATGGTACCAACATGTGAAGAGAGTGTCTGATGAAATATGTATTTAAAAAATACATTGACGTTGAAAAAGACCAAAATTTAATACATACCATAAGATATCTAATGGTACCGACATGTGAAGAGAACGGTGATGAAATGTGTACTTCTAAATACATTGCCGTTAAGAAAGACCAAAATTTTTCTATCTCAATCAAATAGGTCAGATACTGGCTGAAAGGGAAATCAGACGTGTCCGTCGTATTTTCATCACAGTTGAGTGAGTTCTCGAAGGTGGTGCTACATCTAATTCGCTATAAGTACTGAATCTATTACTATTATTTTGTAATTTAGGGTATTCCATATCATGTTATTTATATTTATAATTGTACATTTCCATAATATATTTATGGTTATAAGGCCACTCGTATTAGGTTAGATCTGTAAGGATAGAAGTGATGAAAAATACATACAGTTATAAATAACAAATTGTAAAAAAAAGGATAAGCTTATTTAGTTTTAGTTTTTTGTTAGGTAAGAAAACTTTAACACAGAATGCTTTCAGCAACAAACTGTATTGGAGGCAATGTGGAAACATAAAATGGAGTTATCTATTATTGTAGCAAAAATATGGTTTTCCGAGAAACGCGTGAAGAAGTTTTTATTAGTAATTTCGAATCGTTATATACACTGTTACGGGACATTTCCGATACCCAAAGATAATGGTTTCAAGCGTGAATTGATATTCTTACTACATTATTCGACTAAAACCACACAGGAACTTCGCACCTAATATGTAGAATGGAAGATCACGTAACACGAGAACGTTTGTAGATTTCAAAGCTTGCACTAGTTATTAACTTGGTCATGCTTGTCACTTTGACGCCAAGGGTATCACTTGTCACTCACATTTGACTGAGCGCAGTTCACATCTGTAATTATCAGTCGAATAAAGGCATACATACATATACACATAAATATAAGATATTATAGATAATATGTAGGTATATGGTAGCGAGAAAAATAGACGTACCTTAGTATCATAAGACTGAACACGTTTGCAAAATATGTTTCTTTCTTAGCAAAATCTACGTAATACAGTTCAAATAAGAAAAGAAAGTTTACTTCATATAAAGTTTGCAGCATAATAATATTGTGCACGTGCGCGCCGCGAGCAGACAGTGTGATCATTGCAACGTATTACGTCTTTTTCGTCTGTGACACGTTGGCCAAATTAGATTTTGAAATGGGTTTGTATTTCGTGCAATCAAAAATCTAGATTAAAGAACGTGAAGTGAACTTCTTTGTGATGCTGTTCTGTATTGTTTCTATTTTAAAATTGAGCTACTACATATAAATCCATGTCGGTTTTTTATTTGTAAGCGACTTACTTTAGGCTAATTATAATTTGAAATTAAGGTGATTTGAATTAAAATAAAAAAAAATGTAAGTCCATGAAATAATTTTATCATTGTTAATATTGGTAATTTCTATGCCACAAACGTTTCTAGATCTCCCATGGAGTTGGAATGAAATCCTAAAAAGATCAGCCTTTAGGCAATTATCGTTATATCGTTAGAGGAAAATATTGTTTAGCAAATTTCGTCCATCTTTCCCGACTCTTACAACCTGGAATTATTCGAAAGAAGAGAGAATAGGCACTTTCTAGGCGAGCTTGCTATATCCTAGGCTGCATCTCGCTTTCCATTAGTTGGAATTGCAGCCAAACACGAGCCTATTTCTGGATAAAAAAACGATTTCATTTTTTCTTTACAACTTCAGTCAGCAATTTCACATAGGTGGTATCAAGAAGCATTGCTCTACATTTTTTAATAATGTCGCTTGTTTGCAACAACGGTGTGATATGTCATAACCCTATCCTTCAGAAAATAATTTAGAAAGTTTGAAATCATAATTTTTCTATGACTATTGTTGTATTATATGACTTACAGATTATTCTATAATGTGTAACTAATATATTAGATTTCAAACTCTCTCAACTGTTTTTTGAAAGATATGTTTCTGAGATATAACACTTCAGTCGCAAATGAGAGATATACTCGTACATATAAAACTTGTTAAATTATATTTATTTGATATTTGTGCACAGTGGAACATTATTGGGCTTTGAGCCAATATTATTATTGTTGTCCACAAAGCAAGTTTTAAGTTGAAATCCCAAAAACCGAGTGCAATATAATACCCCCATTGGGATTACGTCTGAGCCAATTTTCCGTCATATTTATAATGCATGTACTCGTAATTGTGTGTATGTGTATGTATATGTATGTATGTGTATAACAACACTGACATCTATTTTAGGGATAAGTAGAGAGTAAGGAATTCTGGAAAGGTTTTGGCACACCTCCCTACTCTCCCACTTTTGGCAAAATTTTCAGACACGTTTGTCTCTAAAAGAACTTCATAACCTGGCCTACTTGGAGGACGTCTCCTATTTGATCGAATAACACACATACGAATACGTGCATAGGATTATAGAAGGGGCGGGGGGATAATTTAATAGAGTAAATTAAGAAACTATTCCAGATCGCTGTAGGGTATGCGACAATACTATTTATTTTATATACAGTGCTATCAGTATCTGCCCGTCATCGTCCACTACAGGACATAGGTTATAAAATTAATACAACCTTAATATAAGCTAAGGTTATATACAATAGCGATTACATAATATTCAATTCTTAACATGACTACCTCTTCAAACCAATAAAATTGAGCTACCGATGTATGTCAGCAACGCCCTAAAGATCTCGATTATCATATTCTTGCGTGACAAGCGTCCATTTCAGTTCTGGAAATTTCGATGCGAACAACAATTACAACGACAATAAATAACCTAAAGCATGAAATTTCGAAGCCTAATATTGAGTTGCTTTTATTATGTATTAACTCTAAGTCTAGACTAAAGTCAAACAGTCATGAATATTGCAAAAGCCTATGAATATTGTAGCTTGGTATTAGGTATAATATTTTATTTTGATTGCAATCGAGTTGTTTAGAGAAAAGAAATTTTGTTAAAAAAAGAAGAAGAAATGATTGTTTGGTTCAGAATTCAATGCAATAGTTCGGTTTGAGAGTCATGTGACCTCAGCAGTTGTACTGTAGAAATCACTATTGGGAATATTCCGAAATGCGTTTTGTAATTAAAAGGTCTAAAAATTTATCGTTATATACCAATTATATTAACTGCTAATAATACACAATTATTATAAGAGCAACACTAAGTATATCAAAGTTCTGGTACGTTGACTGACCGCTCGCGGGTCGAACTATCACATCAAATTGAGTTCGGGTAACACAAAGCCCGAGGCGTCAACTGAGAACAGCCCAATAGCAGTACCATCAGGTTACATTTGTGCAAGAGACAGACGATGAAATTATAGCTTTTAAGTTATATCGTCATACAGTCAATTGTATTTAACTCAACGACAAAAACAGGTCTTTAAATCGAAAAGATTATTTATGGAGTAGCAGGGCGAAACATAAATAAACAAATCCACAAAATTATTTTTCACTCCCGACGAAACAAACAAGATCCGTAATTTCCAAATCTCAATTTCAGCTGGTACCTTATTGTCCCTTGCGAACAGTTACTGTTTAAGATGGATTAGGGCTCCATCAATCAATTCATTCTTCTTTGAATCTGACACATTGTTTATACACAATGCCAATTTCACGATAGCTGTTTTAAGAAGCCTTGACTATTGAAGTTCTTATAAGCTCCCACGGTTAAGTTTTGATGTCTTATTTCGTATCCTGTGTGCACGTTGTAAAACTGTACAGTCTCCTTCACACTCTATTAGAGTAACGTGTGGTTATGTAACTTAAGTGTGTATTTGAAGACGGAGCGTATTTTTACCTTTTTTTGTATCAATAAATGTTTTAGAATTGATATCCAGTTCTTTTGGTTAATGTTTGTTGTCTATAAACGTTTGAACTTTAATACAGATTTTATAGTAAGATTCAATTAAAAGATTCGTTTCCATATATTTATTTTCATGATAGTTTTTAACATTTTTGGGCTCAAAATGCAAAATAATTTTAAATTATCCCATCATGTTTGTGTAAATTCGCTTAGCTATTCTTCGTATCCCGCGCACAGAATTGCACTGGCGTCATACGTACTTCGTTAGTTTAATTCTTTTTTCATATGTGACAATATTTCCATAATTATTTAACGCAGAAGTGTCAGCCCTAGAATTATTCTTCCTTCAGTAATAACAGTACCATAGTTTTGCTTAACAATATACACAAATTGTATCATATAATATTGTACTAACTAAGTTTGTTTGTTTTGTAACTAAAAAGATATAACATACCGTATTATAAACGTATACATTGCTTGTGAATATTTGTAAAATATATATTATCAAAATTATTTTCCACTTGGTAGTGGTACAAGATTTATAGTGTCAACCCTGGTGGGGTGACACTATAAATCTTAGTAATTTTGTTCCAACACGTAAAACAATTTCAGAATATTTACACTGTTGCTTTGTAGAAAATAATTTACTACAACACTAGCGTATAACGAGGCATTAAACGTTGCATATGCCTCGCCACGTCTGCTACTGTCTAAGCCTCGGGCTTCATTGCGTACGATCTACTACTTGTCAGACTTTAAGAGAAAAAATGGAACAACGCATATGAAGAAGTTACTAAGTATTCATTGTTTTGTTCTTTATACAATAATGTTACGTGTCGGAATCAGCCTGTTTAAATTTACTGCCCGACATTAGCCCTCTCTGAGGAATTTTTGCCCAAAAGCCCCACGCTGAGCACGTGGATTTGTGGCCTCTTACAACAGTCCGGTAATGTATTATTTCTACGTCCCGACACGAACAAGACGTTACAGAGTTCAATGTAAATCGAATGACTATTGAATACTCAAAAACAGCACAAACGTACTTAACGAATGTAAAAGTAAACATCCCTTTCGAGATATTTAATGAGCGCTGCCATGTAAGGTTCTTCAAGAAAAGAGCCATTAGAGCTTTTCTTCAATTCCTGCGACGTAATTGCAAGTCCTCTGATGTTGTATCTGCCCATAAGTGACGCTGCCCGCGTAATGTCGGATAGCTCACCTGCCCGTTTCCTAGCGATTTTTGTATTCGTTTGCTTATTACATTACAATTGGCTTTCTTAATAATTTACCTTTTATAGTTTTTCTTATTATTTCCACACTACATGAATAGTTACAATGTGTTTGAGATGTAATTGTATTTTTCTCTGTAAGCGAATCTATTGTGGTCCTTCAGAGGATATAAAGTATTTAATCATAATCCTTAATTTAAATATAAAAATAATATGATGTCCAGTTACTTTACCAACTCGCTGTTATCAGTTGACGATGTGCCAATTATCTATAGCACCAGTTTCCCTACAGGATCGCTATACTTGTTAAAATTGAATTATTAATTATTTGCCAGTTAAATTGCTTTCTAATTTTACGGTTATGATGTCAATATTTTTTTTGTAATGTAGACTGTAATTGTTATAGCTACAAATTAGCATTTTGTTTCAATCACTTGTTCAAAAATCTTCGCGTGACTTGCAGTAATACGTTTTATGCGTCCATTTTAGCTGTTTTTAACCGAGACTAGTTAATGGCTAATAATTATACCTACCTCGGTATACGAGAACATTTTACTATGAAATGTCTCCGTCGAGACCTCGCTGCTATCGACTGGACTTCATAAAGAAGGATCTCATATACATTTGAATCTAGTTGGGCCATTCCGAAAAAAAACCATGAGTTAAGCCGATATATATAGTAGTAGGTTCTAGTAACGGCTCGGAATCTTGATTTGTGCCGGTTGCATGGCAATAGGCTCACTACCATTCCAAAGTGAAACGTGGGAGGTTATTTCACTCTTCTGCCTAACCTTTCGGACATGGCAAGCGGTATGTTAGGTTATTAGCATGAATGTCTTAGCTGCTCTGCTAGAAATTGGTCGCAGATACATTATTATTGTAAGAAATGTGACGACACTTTAACAGATTATACATCGATGCAACTACACCCTCCAACGAATATCAAATTGTTGTAGTAAAGTGAAAATGTCCAAATTAGAATGAACTTTCTGTTTGTATTATTAATTCAAACCGGCATATTCCAGTTATGTTGGCTAAGCGCAATATAACAGGGAATGTACACCAGTATTATTTCAACATAGCTGGAACTTAGTTATTCAAATATTGCATATTCGTTGTTCGTAGCGTGTAAATTTATGTGTTCCGCGTTCGTTACAGTCTGCTCTCCCACAGACTCTCGGCCGACACTGAACGAAACGAACTAGTTCGTAATTGGTTTAATATTATCGTTGTCTTTGAAAAAAGAATATTATGAACAATAAAAAACACTTTTAGACAGTTAAGACCACGTTTAAAATGTAAAAGGACGATCAAACTATTAAAAGGCTACGTAAGAAACCACATTGTGATGTTATAATGTTTAGTTTATGTTTTAAAGTATGACGTTTTCTAGCGTTTTTAAATAATATTTCTGGACCGACATGATGAAGTCTAGCTAGGTATAAACTAATTGAAATTAATATTTTAGATTTTAAATTAATATTAGACATATTCTCAAAAATACTAACCGAATGCCGTGATTAAATCATATTTTCTAATTCTCTATTCTGTAGTCCATAGCGTACAAAATCTGCTAATCCATTATTGTATTCGTAGATACACAAAGATGTCAGCGTGAATGATTCTGATCGTAACACTTCTCAATCTGTGAAGAAATTCAACCCTATAGCAGAACGTTAAATGTGCTGACGATGATCTTAACCCTTAGCAACCCAAAACTAACGATGGCATTGTAAACGGGATTATGCAGGAACTCAAGTTTGAACAGTTCTATTTGCTTCCATTACTTCTCGAAGTTTCGAGATTAGCATTATGCGTATATAGTTGTGAAACAAATGGTATATTTTATAAACAGAATACATTTGAAGCCATATAAAACGATAATATACAAAATAAGTCTGTTTTTATAATTATTGTTTATATACTATCACATCAGGTCCCTTACGAAGTAGTCAGTGGCCACCAAAAATCTTTATCCTTACAGAACTGACGTTCTTTTCCATTCATCATTATATTCTTTTTGATACCTTTTATTAATTTCTCTTTGCATACGGTTTTAAATAAGACTTAACTTATATACTACACGTTAGAACGTATACGTTAGTTCGTCCAGGAAAGTAACCCAGCTACAATATTTCTGCTGTGAAGTAGTTGTTGCTGTGTGTTTTGGACTAAAGTTAAATAATAGTGTCCCTGTGGATATTGAAATCATGACCACGTAATGCTTAGGAGTAACAACGTGTAACAATCAAATTGTAATAAATTATAATACAAATAATGATCGTATTCGGACTCATTAACCGTTAGTTCCCAAAAATTTAATTAGCGTTTTACTATTAAATGTTTCGTGAGTATTTATACATATGATTATATGTATGTATATGTACTTTTTTAACCCAGTTCATATTTAATTAGCGGACTAGTCGAAGGCTAGGACTAATCAAAAACCACGATAGAAAGTTTTCTAAGATTCGTTGATTTAAATGTCACCAGTAAATATAGAATTTAAAGTTTTTTAGTGTTATGTGTTTCTTATATTATAAATTAAAGTAAGTGGTATTACCGTTTTAATTAATGTATAAGTGAATAATAATAATAATAAATACTCGGGCCTATTAAATATGAATAACAACTTGAATCAAGTTATTTGTCAGTGACTAGGACGAAGCGGAAGTTGGGGAAGTTTTCAATACGTTTGAAACCTCATTCGAAGTTTCGAGATAATCCTGTTTTGAACAACTTCCTATGGAATTATTATTACTGTTCAGAATTATGGAACGAAGATGACGAAGGACATGTGCTGGATTTATTCGGTCCCACCTTTGTTGTTCCATAAGTAAATAAATATTAAGACATAATATTGTAAAAAAATTGAGGGAAAACATAAACCAAATACTTATATGTAATTAGTGACCAAACTGAAAGTGATATATAAAATTACCCATCACCCACACACGTAACCCACTATCTCTCCCAAGGCATCCGTGAACGTTTGTAGAACCCCTTCCATGACATGAAAGATGCGTACTTCACAGTTACATACAGGTGTAGAAAAAACGATGTAACAAAATTTGCATGAACTAAGACGTAGATGGAGCCATTTACAACAGTACAAATTAATCATATTAGAAGTCGGATCTATTCTAATCTGTATACCGCGATTCACACATTGTGGAAACTAACAAAGGCAAAGGATACGTGTTTTGAATACAAATATATTGCGTTCGAGATATGGAAATACGGAAATGAAGGCATAGAGTGATAATAATAATATGATTGTTGAGAGTGATAAGCCGTATATTCTGGATGTGATTACAGAGCTGCAGGTGAATGATATTAGGTGTATAACTTAATCGGTTTTGTTGAAATATGAAGGCCTCAGTGAGTTGATGACAGAGAAAACCGATGTTAATGTTCTAAACTCGATTAACGGTACGCAAGGGAAATATCAAAGTCACCACCACAGTAGGGTTTTTGAAAGCTGGTCCCATTGTTAACACTTACGTGAAGGTTGTAGCGGACACATTATATAAACTACATTATAGTACATGCATTACAGATCACACATTACAGACATACTTTACAGATCAAAAAATACCGTAACACACCTGTAATCCTCGAAGACATAGGCAGAGGAGTATAGTACACTCCTACATTTCACGAGTCACTTTTACGTAATAGAATACAAAATGCATATTACAAGGACAATGATTTTTTTTTAATATGAGTAAGATTTTTACAACTACTTGTATACATATTGA
>DWME01009190.1:0-11087 GCA_018244795.1 Parelbella ahira ahira | reverse complement strand
AGTACACTTCTACGTTTCACCAGTTACGTTTAAATCCCATGGAATAGGAGGTGAGCCTATTGCCATACACCGGGCACAATTCCAGACCCCGAGTCTCTATTAGAACATCTAAATTAGAAAAATCTAATAGCACTCGACCCAGGATTTGAACCCAGGACCTCCCGATCGGCTGTCGCGCTTGTCTTATATACGTCGTTATATTTATTCATATTCAAAAAATCCAAAAATACCCAAACAGTTTTACATTGGACGAACATACGGTAAAACTACGCGATACGACAGCCGCGTAACCACTTACGAGGAATCCGCTCGAAGCGGTTGTACAGACAACACAATGACCAGTCGACGGCAATTGGTCGGTCACAACAACAAGTATTTATGGTCGGCCGTCAGTTTTATGAATATGCGAGCCTCGGGTACCGCCGCGTTGATAAAACACTCATTTTTCCATATAACCGTCGGGGCATCAACGCCCGCTAACAAGCTGGCAGTAGCGCTAATAGCGCCGACCGCGCGGCGATTTGTATCACAGCTTGAAACGAACACTCTCAGCACGATCGATACATCAACGGAGGCTGTGATTGCTCCTTCGTTATAATAGCCGCTAACTTTGGAAACCCATACATCGAAACGGTTCTTTTTTGTTTCTTTGAAACAATTTTGTAGGGTTATAATAGGTACCACTAAGGTGTGCAGTCGAAATTTTCCAAATGAAAGCTATGTTACTACGAATATCAAAAGAGCAATATGAAACTCTATGCTAACTCGAGAGCAATTAATGCCATACATAATTCGGAACGGTAAAAGATAAATAATAATCTTACATACGTGAAATTTTCTAACATAGACTTTTTACTTATGAAAATTCGCCTATGTTCTTATTCGGCCTCTAACATTATTTATCATCATTATATGTAATGACAAGACAAAACTGAGTGACTCTTTAGCGTCTTCGGATAAATTTTATTAGCAAAGCGTTTTATCGCAATTTTGCATGATGGCAAGCGACGATGCAATCTAACGATGTAGTAAGCTTACTTTGCCAATATACTAAACCGCAGCATTTTCAAAATGTAAAAGTATTTTCAAATGACTAATTTTATTTTTAATATGTGATAAAATGACAAGTGAGGCCACGGGTAGCTCACCAGCCATATCGTCCGAGACCTTCTTTAACATCGTTACTGAAATAACACCGGCCTATCGAATAGAACACAGACAAAACTTTACATCAATTTCCTTAATGATGTGAGTTCTGTCCTTAATAACTCTTGAATGTAACATCATCCAAAAGACGATTACGATGATAATAATGATAAAGAAGTTCAAAAAACACGAACGGAGCAGATTGGGGAATAAGCAATGGTAGAGGACCGAAATTTTACCCAACGATTGCTGACAAGCACGATGGCGTCCTTGGCAATGGAACAGCGTACGCGTGCCCGCGTGTAGTCGCTATCACTTTCGCCCCAGACACAACATTGTTTACTATACTATTCTCAGAAATACAATGAATCTATTACAATGATGATACCAAAGTGAATACTTGGAATCGCTTAGCTATTACAAATACATAGATGCATTCAAACAATAAATAATTAAACAATAAACTAATTATTGTTTAAATCGGTGCGCAAAGACAATGTTGGTAAATCGGGCGAGTTGTACGTTGCATTAGTGCCGCTGATAAGGGAATGGTTGATAAAATCCCTGTTGAAGAAACAGTATTGAACGATATCGACAGCTACTAATAATTTTTAGAATATTTACACGTGTGATGCATACGAAATTAATAGAGATACGGTGCTTAACTCGTTTGCTAGGAGTTAGAATTATAATCTTTGTATGAGAGATTAAAAGGTATTGTTTTTTTATACCTCTGAATTTGCTGTGACCTTAAACGATATAATATTATACATTATATTTTATTTTTACTAACGATTCCTCCCAACTGAACCAAGCTTTTGCAATCATGTGATCGATTGCCTCTCCCTCTGAGTCAAATTTAGATCAATGTAAGCATAATCAAAATCGTTGCAGCCGTTTCGGAGATGAGCTTCGTTTGGTACAGAAAGAGTATCTTAAAAATAATTTAATTCCAGTTTTACAATTTACAAGATGAGTGAGTTTAAGAATAATCTCTATTTCTAATATGGACATACGAGTATTTTTGTGACAGTATATTAACATTTTGATAAAATTAAACAAATACCCACCTACGATGACCCAGTTCCGAACCAAACGAAAGAGTACCCGAGCGAAATGCATCAACAGTGAAACGCACGTTACGCAAAGCGGACGCCGAGCGAGCGCGCTGCCGACGGCGGCGTGATGACCGCTGACGAGCGAAACGGCGTCCTTGGCATTGACAGTGAGTGCACACGTGCCACGTACGACTGCGATCACTTTCACTTCGAATAATTAATTATTCATTCGCAATGCTTCCGCTATTTTATCTACACCACGCTACCAACATGTAGACCTTCTTCTCGTGACAACCGATTAGGTCAATTCATATGTGTCTTTTCCATCTGGTTCAGTACCATCATCGCAACGTGTTACATACAACATTAACGTCCACTTTAACGATAATGTTGGGGAAGTTGCATTATTACATGGACACACTTATTGGTGTTGTCATCACAATTTATACGTGAAGTGGTACCCCATGCGTAATTAAGTCCAGTTGAGGATATTGAGTTGAAATAACGTCACACTTAAACTGTGTCATGATATAAGTACTTTGATAAGTTAATGCTTATTAATATGCATTATCAGTTTTATCATGATAGCATCGACGCATTCCCATCGAATCCAATCCATAAACGCGTCGGTCCGACGCCGCCGCGAGACGAATCTCTCAAACGTTACTGGGATCTTGAACTGTCGATAAATTCACGATATTTCTATCTCGACGACAAGCTAAACATATCTCTTTTCCGATCGTTATCGATATTATCGATCGATCCGCGACACGGGCCAGTATTCCACGATATATCATTCCGTGGATAATTCTTAATCTCACGTACATACAGATAACTGGTTGACATCGGATTGAGTAAGTTCAACTAATGCATCCGATACACGGCGCGGACGAGACGCGTATGTCATAAATGTATTAGATAGATCCTGGAATGGAGTTACGTAGGGTTGACGAATATATAAGAAATTGAAAAGTAACAAAACTAAATAAAGAATAGTAAAAAGGGAAAAATTGATGTAAACCAGAAAATAAAATTTATTAAATGTAAATACAATTATATACCGAGTACATTATATTAATAATATACATATCTTAAAATGTTTACGTACAGTACATATAACAAAATTATCCTTTGTCACTTTTTAACAACATGTACCAGGTACTTAGTTTCAACAATCAGATACTTTTCTAGGGGCAATGTTTGGACCGTTTTTATTGCACATTCATATCAACAAGCTCCGAGTTTGTTCAGCGCGGTCTAATGCCATAAGGAGATCTACTTGAATCAAATGATACAAAACTATTCGCCTTTCAAAGCCCTGCAATCTCTGCGGGGTCTATAAATAACGTCGTAGCGCCGGCGTCAGTGGTACAAAAAAGGTGTTATCCGACGATTATGGGCGATGAATCGATACAGAATAATCGCGTTCGGTGCACGAGCGATGTCAGTCGGTGGTGAGTCATGCGGATCAGTGCTGATGGACACTGGCCCGTTCAACGTTGAGATTGCTGCTGCTTTTCGAATATTACGATTATCAAGACCCTTACTCACTTATCTTAACCAAGCAGGTCAGATACTGACCGAACGGGGTTCAGTCATAAGTTTTCGAAATTTGTTCGCGTATTGATTTTCCTAAACGCAATTAATAATGTAAACGCAAAGGATAATTTTTTTTTTTTCTATTTGTAAATTCTTACGTTCACTAAAATTTGAATGATAGGAGATACCAACAGGAATTAAGTCCGCCAATTATGCAGATATTACAAATTAATATCTATTATATCAAACATTACGTCCTCAAAAATAAAGTCAAAAACAACCAGTTAAGCTCTAGTTTATATTCAAATCTATCTTTAGCAGTAACATATCTATATATGTACACATTGAATATAGACAAATATGCACCGTCAAGATCCTCACAAAGGACACAACAATAAGGTGTTGATACAGGCCGATAGCTCGCCACGCCGATATCACCACAGACTAATGAAGTTATTTTACAAAAGTTCGAATCGCAAGGTAACCATGACTCCGCCCGATCGGAGCGCGCGTTCCGACAATTCCTTTGACGTCAGCGTCAACGTCGACTCGAGAATTGTGCGACCTAAGGCCGGTTGAAAAAGCAGATCGCGAAACGCGAACGCTTTGTGCTTGTCGTATCTATCTATGAACAATACCAATGTAATTGTTGTACTAAATTGAGTTGCAACTCAATTGAATCTAGTTGTCAAAACAAATTCTGTATTTTTGCCGATATTGATAATTATGAAGATGTGCAATTTAAGTTGCTAAAAAAGACCGATGTCATTTCATTAAACCTATATTTAATTTACGTAATATCCTATAAGTCCTTATAATGTAATATGGTGTTGGATTTGGTATTCATCTCTCTATCTTCGTTTCGTTGGCCTAGAGAAAGCTTTTGATTGCGTGCCTCGCGAAGCGGTACTGAGGAAACTTGGATGCTCTGACAAGTTTGGGAGAATAGACCGTCTTCTGCATGATGACATGCGATGTTGCGTCAGTGTGCAGGGCGTAGGTTCAGAGTTCTTTCCAGTAAGCTGTGGCGTGAAACAAGGCTGCGTGCTCGCACCAACTTTGTTTGCCCTGTACTTTGCTGTTGTAGTTGGGGAGACCTTGAAAACTTTGTCCGAGGGAATCCGTATACGTTTCCGTACCGATGGCGGAGGAGTCTTCAAATTTAATAGATTAAAAGCTCACACCAAGGTGTCTTATGCCACCATTACCGAGATGATGTACGCAGATGACTTGTATTTTGTTGCGGAATCCCCTGAAGGTCTTCAAAAGTTTATGACGAGGCTTGATGAGTCGTGTCGCAGATTCGGCCTTAAGATCAGTGTGAAGAAAACCGAAGCGATGGTTCTCGATACACAGAATGATGGCCCAGCTGACATAGAACTCGGTGGCAGTTCACTCAAGAAGATAGACCAATTCAAATATCTGGGCAGCACTATTACATTGCAATGCTCAATGATTGCGAAGTTAACGGCAGAATTGGAGCAGCTGCTGCAGCTTTTGGCAGAGTTCGTCTCAAGGTATTCCGCTCGCATGACATAAAGCTCGCGACGAAAATAGCTGTATATATGGCAATCGTTCTGCCAAATTTCTTATATGCCTCCGAAACATGGTCACTGTACCGTAAACGTATCAAAACATTAGACAGATCCTACCTTAAATGCCTACGCGACATTATGAATATCCATTGGTCGGATCGTGTTCGTAACACAGATGTTCTACGACATGCTAATGTCGGAGGACTAGAGGCCTATCTAATGCGGAGACATGTCTACCGGATGTCGAAACAGAGACTAGCCAAAGGCATCTTTTACTCTGAACTGCAGAATGGCAAGCGGAAACAGGGCGGTCAATTACTGCGGTACAAAGATGTGCTTAAGCGTCATATGAAAACGATGTAACATCGATCCGTCACAATGGAAGACAGAGACAGTCGTTGTGGCCGAATACTGTCAGGACTAATTACTACTCCTACTATTATTCGATCAGGATTCTTAAGTGGTTTTATTTATCGTTCAGCATCAAAATCAATTTCATCCCCGTTTTTTTGTTCTATATGCTGACTACCATCGATGGCAACGATAATAACACTTAAGCACGCGTCCCATTTGACTCATCCAATCTATCTCATTCCGTATTCGTAGCAAAACAGTAATGTAATCAATCGATCGATGAGCTATTAAATATTACGTATTCAATAAGACTTTTTGCCATCTCCAGCGAATGAGGCTATTATGTCGGAAGTCGCCACGTCGAGATGGAAGACTTCGCCACCAATCTCAGGGCGTAATTGCTGTAAAAAACAATATACGAGTATATAAGCTGCCGATCGGGATGTTTCAGATAAAAGCAGCAGATCCATTACGTAACATCGTGCGAGGGAAAAACGCCGGAAAAGTATGCGGCAGAGAGAAGGGGAAGGGAGGGGGTGATTATTGCAATCCAAGCTATTACCGGTAACGTTGTTCGATAAAGGCGTGTACTGAATACCTGGATGCTCTGTACCTAAATGGGCCATTAAAGACTGTGTGGATTAACAACGGAAAAATAATCTTGATCGTTGCCATGTTTTAACAAGAAACGGCAAACGGTACATGTATCCTTATATATACATTCTGTTCGATATTTTCATTGAAAAGTAAATCGTTAAGAAATATTTAAAAGGAAACCATACTATAAATAAAATTGTAACATAATAAAAACAACGTTCACTCGATATGTATAATGAGATATACATATGTTTATGTAGCTGAAACAATCAAAGGCAATCAAACGGCAGTTGATATGGCGGGTAGCGGTCAACGCTTCGCTCCGCGCCGGAAGTCGTAAAACTCCACAGTGGCACCGGCAGCGCGCTGCTGGCTCGTCGAGCTTTATTGTCAACATCGCACCACAAATAGCGCGATTACTTCAGATTAAAATATACGCAGAAGAATCATTCGGTTACGTCAAAACCATGTTTCGACTGCGGCAGTTAGGTTAGTTAAAAATTATAATCGCACGTTGACAATTATAACTTAAGTGTCTATCAGCTATTTCAAAAAAGAATTCAAAGAATTGTTTAGGTTTAGCAAGATCCCCGGCAACTAGATTTCCAAGCCGGAACCCTGAACATACCTAAATAGCCTTACAATCCAGCATAATAAAACAAAATGTGAACGTGACTCATTATATGGTTTATAATTTACTACAAACAAATAAAAACCTCGGATATGACCTAAGCTATGAACAGTACCATCAAACAACAAAACGTCTGATCATAAGGTAATCTACGGACTACCATCGAACAATACAGAGCGAGGCAGCGCGGCGTCCGCGCGACCGGCGCAGGGGCCAATCGCAATCAAGTTTCAAATTATAAAATGCAACAGTCCTATTGTTCGTGTGTCAATTTCGAATGAACAGCACCCCCTTGATGACGCTTAATTGCTTTTTTAAAATTCCTAACCCCTCCCTGGACACCAGCGGTACCCTTACAATATACCCTTCGCTAATCGATTTCGACTTCAATGTACTATGTTTGTATGTGCTATTTTGATTGTATCTACTATTGTTCCCTCGGTGGTGATTATTGAGATAACAGCAGATTGAGTTATTTTAAAAATAATAGTTTTCCTGTTTATTTGCAAGTGACCAATAACTTGATTACAGTTCGTAAAAATGGATGATCAAATAAATGATTGGGATAACCCATAAAGGGACTGTATGACCGTAGCCTGACCGGACCATGATTAAAGGTATTTGTTATATATATAATAAATATTATAATAACTTAGTATTGTATTAACACCCCATAACTCTCTACATAAAATATAATTATGTCAAATCTCACACTCGTTCATGCATGTCATATTGCTAAAAATAAACAAAAATTACTCTCACATATCAATACATAGAAGATTTGCAGTCAAATTATTCAAGTAATGTAGAATATTTGCACTAGCCAATATTTCTGTAAACTAGACCATAAGGAAATCGTTGCGAACCGAATATACACTAAGCATCGATATGAATTGAAACACATCGATATCAAGGGAATCGTAGCTAGAAGTTCTCCCGCAGCTAGTCCCTTACGTAACATCGTAAACGGGCGCAGATAACGCGCGGCGGCGAGTCGCGTTGTTCAACACCGATGTCTTATCTTTAATATCTCGAAATGATATACGTAATTCATGTGGCGGTTTTACAATGCGGTGCGAGCGATGAGCGGTGGCGGTTTCATCGTTATCATCACCATCAACATCATCGTGAACAACCATTTTTGTTATTCCATTGTTGAACACGTAACGAAGAGATTAAGAAAGACTACCGTAAAATTGGACTAGTATTCAATCTGAAGTCGATTACAATAACATGGCTAATTCCGGGAAAACATGGCTGAATCTGGGAGTACATACATCCCACAGCTTCGAATACTATCGAAATCTAAACAGCCATGCTCACGACACAATAAAAATTGCTAATAAATAACAAAACAGTTCACACTGAGTCGTTATATGATGTCATCTCAGTGAGCAATTACACTCACTGTAGGGAAACGTTAGAGAGAATTAATCGAATAATACAGTGTGCTAATAAAATTATGTAGATATATATTAAATGAAAAGTTATCAGTTTACAACTCGAACCATTGTTCACACTACCTAAGACATAAGTACACACGTTCTTGATAAAAAACAAAACGTTATATCTAGTTTCGAAATGTTATGGTGTAACTATTGTTTTAAGTTTTTTTTTACATACATAGATACGAAGTAGTGATGAAACCCTTGCACGGTCGGCCATTTGTAGGTGTAGAAATTCAACTAAGTGAAAGAATGAATAATAGAAGGATTAAAAGTGGTCAATAATTGTACAAAGAAAGATCCTGGGTTAGTACTTGCATTGAAAAACGCATTCTTCTCGATATGGTTATCCACGAAATTATTGATAACACTAATTAATGTTTTCTAGAATTCTATTAAATTTGTCTGAATTTACAATGCTGACAAGAGCAAGAAAAAAACCTCATATATGGCACAGGTTACATCAATTGCGGATTACAAATTCCAAAAAAACGACTGACAATATAAAAGAAAATTCATGGCAAATGCCTTCTTAATAAATTAAATGCTTATTGCTTGATTAAATGTCGGATCGTAAAAAAGTCGAGAATACAGTAGAATATGTTTTAATATAGCAATAACCATACACCAACATTAACCCAATAAAACGTTTTATATTCAATAAAATATTTTATATTCAATAAACTGAAATGTATACACCTCATAAAATAACCCTAATTCCACACAGAAATATAACGTAACATAGATGTCATTTCTGGAATATTTAGTGTCTACGCGAATGACACGACATTATGTGCCCAATAAATTATGTATATAAAAATCTAAATATGACTAGCCACTGTTCAAAACGAATTATCGGTATTTCTTTATTATGACTTTGACAACTTGGTAAAAAAATAAAAAAAATATCGACTCCCGCCTCTGTTATATCACTAAAGTATTATCATAATTTTAAACTGATATTGTTATGGTTAACAAGGCTATTATTAATATAGTCCAATCACAGGTTAGAAAGTCGTCGGCAACCGTCATAATACGAATTTGCATTGACCAGGACAACACAAGAACAGCACGTCGAACACAATATTAGCAAACCATTGGTACTTTAGAGTGTTTACACAAAATATCAATTGGTTATCGTGGACAAAGGAATTAAAGAGTACACACTGGCCGTTTATTCTGTCCTACTTATATGAATCTTACATCGTCTATAGTATAGTTAATGTGTATTTAACAAAAATGTTTAATAATAGAATTGGTTCTGATCTATACATATATACTTCTAGAAGATATTATAATATCGATATGCGAGTATATTGAAACCAAGATACCTTTTACTAATTCCCTCAGAATTGCACAGAAATGATATGTAATGGTGTTCCATAATGGAAAACAGACCACACGATACATACACTATACATATTGCGAACATAGATAATTGTATTAATTATATTTATCGGATGCTTGCGTATTGCTACAATAACGATGTCGGATCGTACGATGTGTAAACACTCTTACAATCGTGTCCAGCGATAAAATCTCGCCTTGTTGACATCAATCGTCGAGTGTTGTCTTGCGGAAACGTTCATACGAGTACATAAATTATTACCCTGTTTGATTGATGAGTTTTTGTAACGTTGATAGCTTTGCGTTAGGTAGCTTATCCATTTTTATCGGTTCGGTTGCAGAATCGAATACATACAACAAATACATATGTTGTAATGAAAAATATGATGATCCCGTCCCGTGCAGAGTTCAGATGATTGGAATTGTATTATTCACACACAAGCAAATTAATTTTATTCCAAAATTAAAAACTACAACATTATTTTTCAGAGAGACAGACCTGGAAGCTTTCCAAAGACTAGGAAGTTCGTTTTTCAGATGTGAAGACCATAAAATTATTTTTCACGAGTTAAACTTCCGAGTGTTACCGAACAGATACCCTTGAAATACCCAAATAAGTAGGGTATGAAACGATCAAAGTCTTCAGTTTGACAAGTTTAACTGTAACTTGAGGCATAGGGTTAGATACACAGTGGTCGAATCCTATAGCGAGGATGTACCACCTTCATCACTTGACGAAGCCTTTATTACAGTTCATTTTTTATAAGAGAAAATAAATAATAGGCCTTCTCGTTCCAAGAGCAAACACGCGTCCAACAGGGGAGCGAAGAAGTAGGGAGTTGACGATGATCACGACAATAGCGATGGTGAGGCAATTAAATTTGACTACTTGTGAGCAAAAACATTATTAACAATAGGTATAGAAAGATACAGTATGTTAGTATAAATGTACCAAAATGGGCTTAGGAACGGCTACTCATACAAAAGCTACGTACATATAAAAATACATCAAAAAATAGTTGCAGACTTTTCTGACTGCTATTAAATTAATGGCAGGATATTATTAAAGCCACTGGACTGGACAATGAAGCCGCGTGTGGGATCACAACACTACACATGGATCGGTCACATTTAATTTCTATCGGGCAAATCCATTGGCGAGCCGACGATTTAATAATATACTGAGTACTGACTAATTTATTTGAGTCGATGATCCATTGCCGAATCTTAATAGTAATACCATGTTCTTTATACAGTCTCATTTTAGATTAACATTTTTACGAAAACCGATAAGTTTACTGTACCATGCACCCACTATACAGATTTAAAATTTTCAAAAATTTTCTCCCATTTAAGACCAAACGCATCCTCATCCAATCATTCATTTTCCCCATTATTGATTTGACGCGTGCTACCCAGATCTAGCAGAAGATCT
>DWME01009189.1:0-11088 GCA_018244795.1 Parelbella ahira ahira | reverse complement strand
CCCATCAATCGCGCGCACATCTTTTTCATGTGCAGGCGAGTATGCAAAATGTCGACGATTCGTTCCTTGTTGATGCCCATGGCTTCAGCTATCTTCTGCAACTTAATTCGCTGATCCTCAAGAGCAAGTTTTTTTCACTTTTTCAATGTTTTCTTCGGTAACGGCCGTATTTGGGCGTCCCGTCTTGGGATAATCTTCCAGCGACTCACTGCCTTGTTTGAACACTCGGCACCAACGTTTTATAGTCGCAAACGAAGGTGCAGACTTCCCATAAACTGCTGACATCTCTTCAAATATTTCAATATTTCGTTTTGTTTTTCTTTGGCAGAATTTTTATGACAGCTCTGTACTCCAATTTCGTGCAAAGTGCAGATGACTCAGACATGGTGACGCTTACGGTTCAATTACAAAAAGCGTAATGATGCCACTTTTTTTATAAGTGTCTTATGCTGTTGGCCCTAATGGCCTCTACTACTACTAATGTTTTAGTGGCGAGCCCAAGTGGCTCCGCCTGAATTAAGAAGAGTGGGGAGGGATAGGAGTGAGGCCCAGCACGGGCTCTACCTCCGGCTTCGCCCGGCGAGAAAGGGACTAGGGACTGTTCGACCGATCCATGGGCGTCTCCTGTGAGACTCGGACCTAGGCACGGAACGACACGGTGTATGCTTATCGAAGGGCGACGGTCAAACACACGGGCACGCCGCACGTCTGCCGTGTGAAACGCGGTGTGTCGTCCTCGCCAGCGGGGACGGTGCGTGTATATGTGTAATGGTGCTAATGACATGAAATTCGACTTATACGTATACTACCTAAGATACCCGCACTTAGTAGTGTGTTGCGCGAGTCATTAGTAAAACTTAAAGGTACTTAGGGTCAACACTTTTCAGCCGCCCCTCGTATGACTATTCTATGGGACTTAATGTAACATGATGTAGCATATATTTTTAAAATAATACTTTTCGGTTAGCATTTAAGTAGTGATTGTTTCTTTTTATTTAGTAACAAATAATAAATCTTTTGCAGAAGTAGACTCTAAGATATATGACGAACTGAAGAAAGATGACTGGGAACTCTTGGTAGCACATTATCTGGGTGTAGACCATGCAGGCCACAGATATGGTCCAAATCATCCTGAAATGTCCCGTAAATTAAGAGAGACAAACTCAAGACTAAAGAAAATTATAGAAATACTGCCACAGGATGTCTTGTTGTATGTAGTTGGTGACCATGGCATGACTGAATCAGGTATTACATTACATGTTAATATTATCACATTCATATCAACTAATAGGGTATAAATTGGCCTTATAAATTGTTTCAGTAACTATCATAAAGTAAAGATCATAATTTTTTATATTGTTTTAGACTCACAAGAATGGAATGATTCTGAGGGTAGGTACTATACTGTTCAGTAGACTGTCAATGAATATTGTTATGTACTACTATTTTCTGGCCATTAATTGTAAATATGTGTGTGATTCTAAAGCATTTTTGTAATTCAGCTAGACATTTTGTTAGTATTGTGATTACATAATTTTGTCTGTATTAGCTTTTTATTTTTGTAAAATAGTAGCATGATTGTGCTTGCTATAATAATTAGTGTTGATGTATGGAGAATGTCCATATTATGATATATCAAAATAACATGTTTGCTGAAAAACAAATTAGTAGGACTGGCATGATTCTTATTAAACCAGATTGATGCATATATTTATTTGTGCGTGTTCTTTTGTATAATTAAATCATATACATTATTAAATACTGATTAGAATCAGATATTAGTGTATAAAACGTTATGAATGTGCAACAGTTTATTTTTGGGTTAAGCTGATTCATGTCTGACCACATTAGCATGACTGCTGGGCTATTATATAGATAGTGTATTAGCTTGACGGTAAACTTTTAAGTGAACTGATTTTTTTGGTTGATAGGAGACCACGGTGGGGAAAGTAAAGCCGAACGTACTGCTGCAATGTTTGCGTATCGCGGGTCGGGGTTGGCCGGCGACGAGACAGATGCCATACCTGGCAGGGAAATCCAACAAACTGACCTCGCGCCGACAATGAGCGCGGCTCTTGGTCGCCCGCCGCCAGCGCCATCTCTAGGCAATCTTCTGCTTCCTGTGCTTCCCACAATGACGATGACGCAGACATTGTTACACCTGAGCAACAAATTAAAACAGGTTTAACTCCTTTACATTGATTGATGGTATATTTTTTAGTTGAGCTGTCTAAATAGCTCCATTACTTGTCATACTATGATATGTCTCCGCCGCGACCTCGTTGCAAACGACGGGAGCGCATGAAGAAGGACCTCGTACAGTTCCGAAACTAGTCATGCCACCCCGAAAACCGCACGTAAGCTAAGCCGGTACATATATAATCATAATACTATGCGCTCAATAAGTCAACATATTATGTTTGTATATGGACGATAAAGTGTAGTGTATTAGCATTAGATTTCATCAATTTTGTTAAACAATTGTTACTATAAAATCACTATTATAGGTAACACAATACATGATCAGATATGGAGAAGAGTCTCAGCAGGTGTCTGCAGAAAAGTTGGCTCAGTTAATTAACGACACAAGGGAGCAACTGGACAAAGCCGCTCACACAAAAACTGACGCTGAACTCAAGACTTATGTTAAAGATGTTAGGTAATTATGCAGTGTATATTTTTCTATATAGCCTCTTATTATATTACCACTCAGCCAAGACTGCTTTGACTAGGAAGAAGACTCATATATGAAAATCGCAAATTGAACTAATATCAACTGCATAATTTGTTAAAACTCATACAATAATTGCAGTACCATATTTTTATATAGGGAAGTAAATTGCTAGTTACTATTTGTAATTGATTATTAAAATTAAAATTAAATTGTTGCAGGGCACTCATAGACAACATCCGCAGTGTGTTCAGAGAAGTGTGGGTTGAATTTGATTCATTATCAATGATGAGGGCTCTGATGTTACTGCTTATGGTGATATTTTTCAACTGGCTGATATCCGAGGGGATATCAGTAGACAGAATTCCTCTAATGTTTGCTAGCACCTTCGTCTCCAGCGGACTGCGCGGCATGAGTATATCTGTGATTTGCTGTTATAGTGCATATTATTTCAATTCTCTGGAGGACGTGGAATACAATATTATATTCAGCACTGGTTTAGTTTCCGGTGCCCTCACATGTCTGCTCATCATTATGAATTGGGATGGAATCAGTATATGTTGGTACGAAGGGAGATCTCACTTTTACGAGAGGTTCGCTCGTGCCGCGTTAGTCGCTTCTGCAGCTGTACTGGTCTCAAATAGCTATATAATAGAAGAAGGGGCCGGCTTATCGTTTCTTACTCTCTCCGTTTTAGGCCTGATGGCTTGGAATATAGGGACGATAAGGGCGATGTTGGTCTGGGTGGCGTGTGGGGTAGTGCTAGCAATGACGAGACCCTACCGCGGTTGTAGGGAGGAGCAAGGGGATTGTTGGACTTCAGGGGGGAATATGCCAACTGGGCAGACATCGCGTGTGGCCTTGATTCTCGCTTTAGGCTCGACGTCCACAGTTATCGCAGTGACCAGGCGGTACATAGGCTGGCGAGGCTACGGGATCGTTTTAGGAGGTATTTTTGCGTGCGCTCATTGGGCGGTGGGCTGGGGCTCTCTCGGTTCCCCCAGTCGGTCTCGGCTGTTAGCTAGAGGTGCGTGGCTGGCGATAGCTGTTATGTTTGTTCTTCTCTGGCGCAAAGAGAGCCGTGGAGCAGCATTGCCGGTGATTGTCTGCGGCATCATTATATATTTGGCAAATGCTCTCGTGCTGGGAGCGTCTTATGCGCCTTCTGCAGCGTTAGCCCTTTTACTGGGATACTTAACACTGAATATAGTCACACAATTGAAGACTGAAGGAGCTCCGAAATTCTGTAAGTATATAAATTGAATACTGTGTATTAAACTCTTAGTACGCTTTTAACAACTTTATTTTTACATCTATCTGAAAACTTGCAAGTGCGCGTAAATTGGACAACAGTCGGGGGCAATAATTTTTTGTTATTTATTTTCTTGATTTCAGCTTTATCTGCAAGGTGCAGTTCTAGTGTAGCGTGTGTGTGGGCCTTGTTGGCGTCCTACTTATTCTATGGAACCGGCCACCACGCCACTCTTGGCCACATAAGATGGTTTCCGGTATTCCACGCTGGAGACCCCAACTACCTCAGCTTTGGACCTGTACTTTCTGCTATCCTGCTATGGTTGCATTTGTTTGGTAAGTTAGGCGTGCCATCTATAGTGGTATATATGTATGTGTAGTTTGCTCATATGTACACAGACATACACGGGTTTTCTGTTTTCTTGATATTATCCTCATAAAGTTTACACTTACTTTAAACTTCATCAACGTTCAGCTACATTCATTTGTCCAATTAATATGAGGCTGGCTAAGGTCTTATTTTAATAGTTGCCTTTAAAAAACACCAAAGGCATCGTAGGAGTGCGAAGTTGTCCGCAAATAGTGATAATACATCCTTTGTTTATTTTATCTTCAACGGTAATGTTAATATTTTATAGTACTTGCGATACAGGTCAACTAAACCGTACATTTGTACCTTTTAATTGACTTGTATTACCAAATATCGAGTTCAGATTCCGGTACACAGCCAGATACATAGAGACACACAGACCGAGCTAATATAAGCGTGGTAATATTATACAATAGAGATAGAGAGAGAGATACACGCACACAATCAGACATTATAGCTGCACCGTGATTTAATACATCTATTATAAACTTCTATTATCAAGTCAAAGTGAAAATATATTTATTGCGGTCAGAGTACCTACATTACATGCTAATAACAAAATAGTATTAGAATCACTAAAGTCCTGCCTGAGATAGCCGTACTATATTTCTAGTACTAAAAATATAATTAAATAAAATAATCATGATACTAGAACACTTCTATTACTAAATAAAACGAATCTGGAAAACGACCACATCAATACAAGATGTGCGAATACGAACTCCGGTTCAGTGGTCGGGTTTACTAACCACTGGATCAAACGGCCAGTCAATAGATACAGTATATTAATTGTTCATTGATTAAAAACGAATGTGTTACAGGTATACCGTTTCTCTTTGGTGCGACGGTACCGCTGCTGGCGCTGTGGGGACACGGCAGTGCCTCGCTGAGTCCGCGCACACAACTCTCCGCCCTGTTCACCCTCTGCCTCAAGTTCGGGCTCTGCTTTGCTATTAGGGTAATATTCTATTATACTGCATCTGCATACTCAATACTGATTGACAAAGACGTGATCTATCATCTAATTCGCTATACTTGTAGTTCTAATATGCAAATTTCTGAGCGTTGACAAAATTTTTGTATAAGTAATTAGCCCAATGACTGTCACGTTGGTTGATTGGTTGCAAGCGCGACTGTAGATCGGGAGGTCCCGGGTTCAAATCCCGGGTCGGGTGCTATTAGATTTTTCCGATTTAGAATTTCTAGTAGTGACTCGGAGTCTGGAATTGTGCCCGGTGTATGGCAATAGGCTCATCACCTATTCCATGCGACTTAAAGGTAACTGGTGAAACGTGGGAGTGTACTACATTCCTCTGCCTAAACCTTCGGGGATTACAGGCGTGATGTTACATTTTACAAAATATTTTATTTTTGTATAATACAGCAAGCGATGTCATCGGTGACGTTTTTGATCCCATTATATTTTTCTTGCTTTACTTTACTCCGAGAAATAAATATGGCTGGATTAAGAGATTAAAAGAACCTTATTCCCATCCCTATTAAAAAATTAAAATTAAAAATTCTCACACCTTCTAACGTTACTGACAAATTTGTTTCTTCTATCCTCAAGCTCGTAAACTCTTCACAATCCCGGGCCATGCCGGCCAATATAAGCAACGACGTTATTTATGTGGTAATTAATCACCTGTGCGGAGTATTGTCCGCCGCGGAAGTCATAAAATCTCGCCTCTTATGATTTTCATGGCGGCTGGAGACAGAGCGCTGGAATTTTTCGTTTTATTTTATGATGGCGCGCACTGTCGCGGAGAAATATTGGCTCAGCGGAATAGCTCGTAAAGAAAACCGTTTCCTTTCCACGGGGCTACGCACCGCAACTACACGCCCGCCCCCGGTTACATTTATTATTAGCTTTCGACGCATCTTGCATACAAACTGACGCGCTTAAACCTGTTAAGTTTTAATAATTCATGACCCAAATATTAGGGCACTTATTTGGATTTAATTAAATTTGTTTAGTAGTTTAACGATGGACTGGAGATTTATTGTTTAGTATATTTTGTACAATGAATATTGAAAATTATCAAAGTATTTTAAAGTTGTATCTATTTACTGATGTATCTGTTTGTTTTAAAATAGAAAATGGATATTATTGCTATGCGTTTGCTTCCTTAAATATCGCTAATGATTAAAGATATGATTTTGTTTACCTATTGTTTCATTTACCGATTCAAGCTCTGACGCTTTGTTATGACACAAACTTTTGCTCTTTTAAAATCACATTTATGCCTTCTGGTACTAATAGACTCTGTACTTACGACGTACCTACTCGATACTCATTACGGGATGTCATTTGAATGCCAATCTGATCGTACTTCGATTAGACAGTTTAATAGCTATAGAGGTGTAGTTGGAATTGATTCCGATAAATTCGGTTCCACGGAGCTTTATTCGTTTACGTAAACTTTGAGATTGACTCTAACAAGCCTCGCAGAGAGAGCACGCCGTGATTTCTACTCTTAAAATCCAATTTAAATGCATTCCTCTGTGGCACAGGAGGCCCCGCCGATACGCTCCAGGGGCCAATTAACTTATTCATCCTTAACATTTCATTGCTCAACTTTAGTACCAATTTTGCGTCTCTTTCGGTCTTTGCGCTGGGGCGGGGGTTAGTTCTGGCGGGTATATGCTACAGTATACTGGGAAATAAATTAAACTCAATGACGGCAAGTATCTATTCCTAAAATGAAATTATATCGCTATTCCATGGGACTTAAAGGTAACTGGTGAAACGTGGGAGTGTACTACATTCCTCTGCCTACCCCTTCGAGAAGTAATCCTCGACAAACGTAACATCACGCCTGTAAAGTGTACTACACTCCTCTGCCTACCTCTTTGAGAAGTAATCCTCGAAAAACGTAAGATCACGCCTGTAAAGGTGTGATGTTACGTTTTTTTGTTGCGAAATTATATCGCGTTGAATAAGTGTGCTTTCAGACTCAGTTCTCTTTCAATTGGTTCGAAAAAGTCTAGCGGTGAATCATCCTCGAATTCAAATACCAGCAGTTTATTTATTTATTAATAATATAGTCAAAACATTAGACGTATTAGAATAGTAAAATGGTAGATGGAAACAGGACATCACTTTGTTTTTTAATTCTAAGATGTACAGGTTTCCTCGCGATGTTTTCCTTTACCGTTAGCTAGTGATATTTAAACTTAAAACGCACTTTTATAAAGAGGTGCGCGCCATGGACTTGAACCCAGAACCCCGGAGTAAGAAGCTAAATTCTTAACCACTAGGCTATCACTGCTTTATAGAATTATAGTTTAAATAAAAATTGAAATTAGTATAATCGTTAACATAATAACAAAGGTTATTCTAAGATTTTAGTTACATCTTACGTCTTTAAGTTCCATCTCGTTTAATAAATAGTTTTAGAACACGGAAATGTGTCATGTAATTAATATGTACGATATTGTTCAACTATTCACAGATTAGAAAATGATACGTCTCTTGAAGAAATAACAGAGTCCTTCCAAAGTGAGGAAAAGTCATTTAAAATGCAATTTAAACATCCTAATAGAAACGTTTGCACTAAGAATTGTTGCAAAGTGTAATGGGTTCAGGCGAAATTAACGCAGAAAAATAGGAAAAGTTAGAACGAGTTTCCCTCCAAGGTTTTTTACCTTCGCCAAGTAGCGCTGTGATTGTAAACTGCTGAATTTATAATACCATTTTCGAACTCCACTCCATCGGGGAAGTTTTAAAACGGTTTGCAATTTTACTTTCAACTTATACATTCGGCGTCATTGAAAACAAATTCAATAATCCATCATTCATTTGCGTATTTCGTATTCTTGAATTTGCTTTATTAAGATTTTAAATTGACGGTTGGTAAACGTTAGTACTTTTCTATGAGTATGTACCGTTATCTCCGATTCGTTCCTCGAATCAAACTTTAAACTTTGTGCATCCTACAAATATACCATTATTCACAATGATTGTCAAATAACCAATTAGTGTAATACGCGTAAACTAATACATTACCACGTTTTATCTTAATGTATATTAATAGTTTTTAGGATAAATGTAACACATACGAGTATCTCCTACATATTTATTAGCACTTAATTCATCAAATATTTTCTAGGATTATTATAAATATTACGTTACAATCATTATGTTTCACGGAGTATTTAAATCTCTAACGGCCGACATTCCTTTTATGTTAAAAAAACACATCGCTTCTTACGAATCCTCGGACCCTATTTATTTGAAAAGGATGCGATGATTCAAACAGATTTGCAAGATATCTGTGCGCCTTCTGTGGATTACTTTGCAAGTCCTTTATAGAAGAGAAAACCAGTATCATCACTACTTAAGGATATTAAAATCCCTTCTATTTATGTAAGCAGCTTGTTTTCTTGCTGACGGTGTCGACGGAGCATTTATTGAATAATCCAGATAAAGCAGGGTGAATTGAATGTGGGATGTATCTTATACACACAATCTTGCTAAGCTGACCGTAGGGTACAGACAAATTAACTAATATGATAATGATTGTGCAACCTACGAGTAGAACAACGTGTGACTAAATGGTTATTATATTATAGAAAATGTATCCCAGTATGTGAAAGGCTCGTTTATTTCCCTTGTAATTTTTATAGATCTTACAGTGTTGTGTCTTTCGGAATAAATATTCGAATTCTTATATTTTGATTTATAACAGGTTTCTTTTTATGGAATTCAAAGCACAATAACAATTGAAGATAGTTTACTAGGTTTAATGACCAAACTCGTTGATAACTTGAGCATGTATGTAAATATTTAGGTAAAATTAGTCAAATTGCTCGTGATGTAGACAGTAGGTATTAGGTACCGCAATTTCCGAACGGTGGAATAATAAAACCAATGTCTCATATACTCGTACTTTCGCATTTGAATTTAGAATTTAAGACTATCCGAACGTAATTTACGGACAGCACATTATCTCTTTATTATATTTGTGTAGTACGCAATGTTCACATATTCAATGCATTATTGATATCAAATGACCTCATTGTTAAAGTTAATGTTATGTAAATTATTCCAAATAGTTTATCTTGCGACACCAAAACTCAGTCTGCTTAAGTCTGTAAACAGAGTGGTAAGTCCTCAACAATATTTGCAATACTGTCAACAAAATTTCCTGTTGTCAAAATAAATATGTAATGTACATAGGTATGTATGTGTACGACGAGAATTTAATTATAAAAGAAGCTAAAGGATCTTAAAGGTGTTTGAGACTTGTGCTTTATCTAATCATAGAGAGATCTGTCTGGGCCCTAATGGTTTTATTCCAGGTTAACGACATGTGAATGCGACCTTGATGCTTAAGTTGAAAATTGCTCACATATAAGGGAAGCATTCGTTTTAATGGCAATTATTAATTATAATATGTATAGCACATAATTATGTATGTTGTTTCAGATTAAAGATGAATTCGTTAACGTTGGTGCTGCTAGTTCTGGTCGCTATGGCGGCGATCACCGACGCCAAACCATCGTCTTGCGGGTAAAGAAATCTTTTAAATTAAAATATTACACACTTTAATAGTACAATGAATGTAAATGATCATATTGAGTATAATTGTATAAATTCTACTCAGAGCAACCCAATGACAAACAAGTAGTAAAGCATAACATCACGCCTGTATATACCCGAAAGTGTAATAAAGGAGTGCAATTCACTCCCAAGATTCACCATTCCCACCATAGAATAGGGGATAAGCATATTTGTAAGAAGCTATAAGTAATATCTTTTATTTATTATAATTTTTCGGATTTGTATTTAATATGTAGATATTAACTACAATTAAAAAGCAATGACACGTATGATTTGATTATAATGATATCTCTCATTTAATAATACAAATTAATGAAATGAATTAACATATTAATTATCGAAGACTACATCGCTGAACTACACATACCTACATATTTTTGAGTTGAAACAATAAAATATGCCCGTGTAGTATATAAGTATATCATATTTTAATTTTATATTATTCGGCTTCTTATCGCAATAATTGTTTTGTCCTTCATTTCTAGAAAAGATAAGAAGTGTAAGGAAAATGACGGTGAAAAGTGTAAGGGGGTATGTATGTCATATTTTTAATTTACTAATTAGTACCATTGACGTCATCAATACTGTTATCATACCGTTCGCCCCTTCTCATAATGAGACGTGTAAGAAGTAAGTTAAGTTTTACCCTGCTAGCCACATCCGATTAGCAGATTTCATACGTTCAAACATTATTGTACTGTTTAGTAAATGACGAAACTAAGACATAAGCGGTTATTGAAGACTTATATGAAGAATCTGGAAAAAAAAAAAAAAAAAAAAAAATATATAAGATCATGTTCTTAAGAGTATTGTTGAGATATGCTTTGTACTCACACACGTACATAAGCACACGCACCCACTATCAGCCTGTCATCGTCCACTGCTAGACATAGACCTCTCCAATGGCACACCACTGAGCTCGATCTTCCGCTCTATGCAACCAAGTAGTTGGTTGCATAAAGCCAACCACTTTGCGTATATCGTCACTCCAACTGGCTGGAGGGCGTGCTATGTTACATTTGCCCAGTCGCGGTCTCCAGGGCTGGACACGCCTGCTCTAGCAGCTATCAATTCTGCGCCGAATGTGACCAGCCCACTGACACTTCAGCTGGCTAATCCTTTGGGCTATGTCGATAACTTTGGTTCTCTAACGGATCTCCTCGTTTGGGATTCGGTCCCTCAGAGAGACGCCGAGCATATCCCTCTCCATAGCTCGCTGAGCGACCTTAA
>DWME01009188.1:0-11089 GCA_018244795.1 Parelbella ahira ahira | reverse complement strand
TTTAACGAATACTTAATAATTACACTGAGCCCCGCCGGCGCAGCGCCCGCCGCGCGCCCGCCGCGCGCCCGCCCCGCGCCCGCCGCGCTCACAGCAGGCGGCAGACGTGGCGCGACAGTCTTCATTCGGATTCATCCTCGTTGTCGTCGTCGTCAAAGCCGGTCAGGTCAGCTGACTCTAGGTAGCCGTGCATAACCTGAAAGCCGTCGTACGTCTGACCATTATTTCACGTCGCCAACTAGTACAATACGTAATAGAACTTAAGTTATACGTTAAATTATAATTATAATGTGATTGTATAACTACTATGAAAGTTCTTCATAAAGGATTCCAATAGAATTCACTTGTTTTATGCCGGTAACAACGGCCGCATTCGAAGCGTTTATTCATAGGTTATTATGATTGCGATAGAAACAGAACTGTTGTAACGTATTAAAAGGTGGATGATATCGTGTTTAATTAACGACCACTTTCCGGCTACGTCGAAAACCATAGACAATCATTTATAATCTATGCAACTACATTATAATTGATAGTGTTTTTAAAGATACTACTTAGGAACTTATTGCCCTTAAAATACGATTTCTAATAATAAAACCTTAAATATACTTTTCATTGTACTCTGAAAATTTCAGTCTGTAAGTGCAGCAGTGTCGTAGAATGCGAGTGAACCGTCAGTGAAAGGCCAGTATAAGCAGGTGTTAATGCGTGTGTGTGTGAGCGAGAGGCGCACGTACCGCGTACTCGAGCAGCGCGAGGTGGCAGAAGACGTACTGGTCGGGCATCTGTATGGAGTGCGCCCGCTGCGCGCGCACGCGCTCCACCGTGCCGCGCACGTCCGCCACGCCCTCCGCCGCCAGCCGCGCCGTGCACACGTCCAGCGTCAGGAACGTGCCTGCCGCCCACACGCACACTCACACCTCACACACGCGCTCTTGTATGGACCCTCACACGTGCCCGTCTATTGCGGATTAGCCACCGGGACCTCCTGTGCTATGCCACTCAGACCACTGATAAACTACTTATAAAAAAATAAATATCTCGGGAGATCCCTACACGCAGCCATCTTTCTTAACCATTACGTTTACTAAGCCTCACACTTATAAATTAGCAATTTATTCTTTATATGAAAACAGAGAATAGATAATATTATAAGGAAAAATGTAAAAACAATGCATTAAATGATTAAACAATGCATTACCTGTTCGACCGATACCAGCTGAACAGTGTACAACTATTGGAGGTCCTTTACTGTGCCCTGCCCACGCATCGCCCAGTCTGAAAAAAGAGAAAGTAATTATGACATTAGAATCCTAACTAAAGTTTTAAATCAATTTCTTTGGAATCACCATGCTTTAAATACTATCTATCACCAAAGTAATTATGTTTTGTATGTTAATGTTAAAATGCTTTCGAATTCGGTGGAAGGGTTGCAAGGGTTGTATAACAGCCAAGCATTAGCCTGACGATGAATAGGTCTCAGCATAGTTTTTTTAAAACCAAAGTCATGATTAATAAGTTCATCAATCTGATACTTGTCATAAATAACTATCTGCTCGAGGTCGTTTTGGAGTATAAAACCTTAGACCTTAGACGTCGTTTCATGATGCATAGCAATAATCGGTAGGTAGAAGGTATACGCGGTAGGTGGGTGTACTGACTGGTGCGTGGCGCAGGCCTGCGCGCGGCGCACGAGGTGCAGGAAGCGCAGCACGGGCGCGGCGCGGCCGCCGCCCGGCACGCCGTAGTCGGGCCAGCGCGTGTACTGGCCGTGCCAGACGCGGCGCGCCTGCTCCGAGCGGCGCTCGGTGAGCAGCAGGTGCGACACGGTGTAGTCGTCGCCGCGCTCCACGGCCTGCGTGCTCACGGCGAAGGCGCCGTGCAGCGCGCGCGCGCCCGCCTCGCCGCCCCAGTACTGGCCGCACTTCACGCGGCCGCGCTCCACGGCGCGCGTCGTCATCACGATCACCACGCTGCCCTGCTCCCACACCATGCGCCAGAAGTCGCCGAACGTCTTCGGCAGCGGCCCTGCGCGCACACACGCCGCACTCTCATCTATACCGCATCTTACCGCTCTTTCGCGCTCCTCGACGCCCACCTCGGATTACCGGACATTATTTTTATAACATTTTATGCAAACAATTTAAAAACAAAAGTCTACAAAATATTGTACGTACTGATAAAATCAAATTCATTTTTTATTAAAAAAAAGCATAGTATTACCACTACATCATCACGCCAGATTATTTACCAAACGAGCAAAAACCGACGAGTGCCAAACACCTCTTTTTACGCAAACCTAACACGCTACATAGTATCAATAATTAGAACACGGTGTATTTACTGCGCTTGTTATTTCCGCTTGGGTGGCAAAATTTAGTATTCTCCGAATCGGAAAACGTGCAAAACTTCCCCACTCGCTACTGGCGCGCCGCCAGATCAATATTTACAATTGTTGGTCATTTCCGAGAACATTGTGACGTTTTCACTGCTGGCTCTCTTATGTTTATATACATTTACCGGATGAAGAGATGAATGTTTATTTAAAATACATAATCACAGTGCAACAACAGTTAAAATAACATTTTTATTTACTTTTCTTTTTAACATCTTACTACTTGTTTTTGTTATGAACATGAAAACCCATGAAATATATTTGTAATATTATAACTATATGTTTGTACCGTCAGTAATGAAAGGTACTTGTGCATTTTAAAAAAGGCTCAATGACAACTGTCAAGAGTGTCAGCTACCACTGACCATAATTTGCTATCGTTTATTTCATTATCTTACTATCAAATAACCTTTATAAATTATCAAATAAATGTCGTAGAGGCTTTCATATTACGCTGTATTATCACGCTAGCTGTGCCCTGTGAACTTTACCATAGACGATATTTTCAGTCATAATATTTTCGCTTTAGTATATCACAGATTAGTTATTATGATAGTTATGGAGGTACTGCAGACAGAGTCGAGTGTAGTGTTGATTTAATTTATATTTACATAATGTCTATCATATCTATGCGTACGAATAAAATACAAAGTTCATCTTCGTACAATTGTCCTATAGACTGTTTTATAGTAACCAGTCAGTTCGGTGTACCTTGCGTGCATATGAAGGCGTTCTTCTGCTTGTAGCCGTCCACGTAGTTGGCGTTGATGTAGTCGGTGGTGGGGTCGTCGGGGTCCGTCTGCGACAGCAGCACGCGCGAGTGGTCGTAGCACAGCACGTCCGTGTAGCGGTTCTTGGCCAGATTGCTCGGCAGCCTGCAACGTGTCATCGATGTTTCGATAATTTGTAAAACAGGGTTACATATAAGGACGGAACTGTTTACGTATACCTGTATTTTAGGAATTTTCCTAGGATACTCCTAAGAGTACGTTTTGAAGATTAGTCATTAAATTAGGTATAATGTTGTGAAGTTTAACAAAAGAGAGATCGTGATTTAGACTTATATTTGGGACAAATACTTTACAACGAAATATCTAGTGTCCGAATATAAAAAACTATATATCGCTAATGTCAAGAAGACATTTATATGTCAAAATTGAATTTTTTTGTCAAACGGCATACGGATAACCATAGAATAAGTTTTTATTATTTCTGTTGTTTTTAATTAACGTAGCGTGCAATAAATTATTTTTGTGTATATTATACAATTGACAGGCCTATGTCCAGCAGTGGACTAAAATAGGCCGATGATGATGATAATAATTTCAAACTTCGTAAAACCGGTGTGCGGGCCCGCTCGAAGTGGCGTCTCACTTGGCGTGGTGGAAGGTGCCGAGGGGCGGGCGCGCGCGGATGTCCTCGTACTCGGCGACGAGCCCGCGGCGGCGCAGCGCGCGCACGCGGGCCAGCAGCGCGCCCGCCGTCTCGCCCGCGCCGCCGCCGCCGCACTCCTCGTCCGACAGCGCCGGCGACCGCCCCGGCGACCGGCCCGGCGACGCCTCGCCCGGCGACCACGTGCCGCGCGCTGCACACGCACACACACACCCTCACTACACTCACCTCACGCGAGAGAGAGAGACAGTGTAGGTATATGAACCTACGCTCTCTCGTTCATTATGCTATGTACTTCCTTAATAAATATAACTTAAATAGACGTTGTATTATTTTTTCATATCATAACACGTAACTTTACGCCTGTAATCCCCGAATGGGTAGCCGGAGAGATGTAGTACAACCCCATGTTTCACCAGTTACGTTTGAGACCCATGGAATGGGTGGTGAGTCTATTGACATACACCAGACACAAATCCAAACTCCGAGTCACTAATAGAAATTCTAAATTAGAAGAATCCAATAGTACCCAACCCGAAATTTGAACCGAGAACCTCCCGATCAGCAATCGCGCTTGCAACCCCGCTCGACCAACGAGGCGGTTTCTCAATATCAATTAAGTTTAACGCACAATCACGCTACACTCGATTAACGATTATATTGTATAAGTAGTATATAGAAAAGCGACGAGCTGAAGGTCGAGCTCAGTGACGTGCCATTGGAGAAACCTATGTGCAGCAGTGGACGGGAGTGAGTAAGCTGATAATGATGAGGATCATGATAAATAGTATACATACAAAGTACGTTAAGTCAAAACTACTTAAACGAAACTTATATTCCATTCTTTTAGAAACATAACGTGTTATTATCTCCTTTGTATCATGATTACGCCACTATTGTTATATACCACATGTTAAACGCCATACAATACAACTCACACTATACGCAGTTGCATTGTTAAACTGACATGTGCCTCACGTACGACACGTCGGTCGCTAGTAAACAGAGACACTATTGTTACACATAAACATACATAGGTATAATATGTAAGTATACGTGGCTGTTATTAAAATAATTGCAACTAATAAGTTTAGTTAGTTAGTTTAACGACTGACGCGTCATATATGTACATATATTAAACTCGCATCTATTAATTAAATAAGATCCAAATAACTGACGTAAGATTTGAGCGTGAATGTAAAACTACCCTTACAACCAGAACGACTGACTGACCGTATGAAACGAACTATTAAATCCAAATAACTTAGAATTTGAGCGTGAATGTAAGGTCACCATTAAAAGTATTAGGACAAGAACGATTGACAGATCGCAAAACAGGAATGAATGAATGACTGACTGACCGACCGTAACACAAGATTGACTGCATATTTCGCGGCAGCGCCGCTCGGTCGCGTGACTCCCGGCCGGTTACATTACTCCTGCCGTGCCATTATGTATAATGAAACCGCAATTGGGTCATGTACATACATATATATATACCACACACACGCGATGCGTTACGACACGAAATTAAATAACGTGCTGATTAATGGTTTTTTTAACGTTATATATATATATTTTATTGTAGTGAATAATACTATTAAATACATAGTAGTAATGGATAAAGTAATCATCGCCTAGCTTCCCTGTTCATGTACGAATTCAAACTGTGAACTCCCTGTTCGGCTGCGCACGGCATAGAAGATAAAGTGCCACCTTTAGATAAACATCATCACCAATGAATCAACATCAATACCTAATCATTATCATCGTCATTATCAACACCTCGCCATCAGTGTTAACACTTTTATCGTCTACAGTTGACAGGAATTTGTGTTCAGAATGAGCACAGGAAAAGCCAGCCTGGCCAAATACGGAGAGGCAGATTTGACACGTCTTAGACAACAGGTGAAATTAAAGACGTCTTGTAGGTTTCGTCACAATTTTTTCCTTCACCGTCATTGTAGGTGTCATTATTTTAAAAAGGCACGCTTTTGTAGAGAACTACGTGCGCGCCCGGATAGAAACACAGGACCCTTGATAAGAGAGGCTGGATTCTATACCACAAGACTCCTACATACATACATTTGTACCTACAGTACATTTGTACTTACAAGTCAGTGGAAGATAGACGCAAAAGTAGATAACAATCGCCTTGAACTTATCTACAATCGAGGAAATTTACAAAAAGCGCGCGTTAGACGAATCAAAAATATTATCGCGAAATTGATAACAGGAAAAAAAACCTCGCACACTGCGCCGTTGTAAAAAACACACGACAATAACAAACCCACGCGGCCAGTTGTAAACATCGGAACCTTCTTATTTATATGAGGAATTTTCCTCGTGCCGTGAGTCACAGTCGGTTGATTTCATCTATGTATGTACGTACGATAATTAAATCGATTTAAACAAATACATACGTGACCAATTGTACAAGCAACTGACCAAGAACAGGGCGAATAGTGAATGCATTGTCGGATTAACTATGTTTATATAGTTGTTTTTCTAACATTATGGATTTGTCCATACAAAAAGTCATCTTATCACGGATACAGTCGTAAATCTTTATTTATATGGTGATACCATTCGATTTTTGGTCGATTGTTACGTTATTTCGATTTAAACCGATCGGCTGCAATACACAAACTTATGGACGATTTCGAAAAAAAATATTACCACGTTTTCTCTTTCGACTGAACATCTGTCCCATTTCATTTCGCTTTCGATGAATAACAATAATAAATTCCTTTAAACATACCCTCCATTACACGATCCCAGTTTTAAAATATAATGTACACTTAGTAACATGAATTATTATTCTTGAGGCACACTAGAACCGATACGTCAAATGTTTGACGTGTGACAGCTGTCAAAACTCGTGTCAGAATCTCGGAAAAAACCGAGACACGTCAAATAAAATTTGAAAAAAAGGTTTCATTTTTAATTTATGACTGCGGTTGTAAAACGGTTGCGATCCGTACAATCAAAAATATAATTTTCAGATTTCATGGGACGTAAAAGGAACTGGTGAAACGTGAGGGTGTACTACACTCTTCTACCTACCCCTTACGTTTTATATTATTCAGATGCATACAAAATTGAACAATGTCTCGTAAATTGAAGTCGTTCAAATTATTTACTTCAAAAGACAGCTATTTTCCACTAATTAGTTCTACAAATAAAATGTGTATTGTTGTATTTGTAGTCTTACTTTTATTATATTATAATTATAATAAAATATATTATAATATTTCACTAACAAAAAACATTGTCAGCGGATCCGATAAACTTGACATCGGTACAATTTTTTAACAAGACTTTAAAAAACGCGGTAAATTTTATGTAGTTATGAAGGGAAGTGGCTGGACGGAGACTGGCAAGTTTTGTAAGTGCCGACCGTATAGCTGGAGAATACAACTTCGAACCGAAAACGAAATCTCGAAAAGAAGAACAACTTACTGATAATATCTAAATCGTCCTCATCCCCCGAGTTCAAATGTCCACCCTTCATGTCTCCATTGTAGCCGTGTGAATGTCTGAAAATTAAAAAAAAAAATTTAAATATTCGCATACATATAAAAATTAATTATAAAATATAAAAAATATGGTATACTCTGTGCAAGGTTACAGAAACTGCAGCACCAATAATAGAGTGCGCCTCGGGACAGTCCTCAAAATGGCTCAACTGTACGTTCCATAAAGAGGCCGCGACTTGGGATTTAACATTTTCGATCCGACCCACAAACTTTATATCGAAATGTACCAATTAAAAAAGCCGAGCAACACAGAACAAATACTTGTCATCATTACATAATCTAGTAGTGGGAATCGACCCCATTATTTTTCTTAGATTAGCAGTCAGCTTCACTAACCACTAGAGTAAAAGGACCCAATCGATTACGTGATACATTTGATAAAAATAAATAATGTATAGCAATGTAGAGCAGACCTGAGCGGGCTCGCGTCGCAGGTGTAGGGCGGGTCGCTGATGTGCATGATGTCGGCCGAGGAGTCGCCGAGCCGCGCCACGCGGTCGCTGGTCATGTCGCACGCGGCCTCGTGCTCGATTATACCTACGGAACAAATTATAATTATTATGACTATTATCATCTTCATTATCACCGGCAGCACCATCATCAGGTCTCAGTCCACTGTTGGACATGGGGTCTGCCTTGAAAGCGTTTTGCCCATAACGTCCATGCTGGGCATAGGGATGAAGATAGCAGAGCACAGGGTCTCGCATCTCCTACAATATTATTATTATTATTACCTACTTCATCATTCGTACATAGAGCTAGTATCTGACCAAAAAAACTTAGATGACGGCTGATAAGTGGTGTCACAAGTCTCCCATATCTGCGTACGTGAACGTGGTCGTCTTACGAGGTATGCAAAGATCACCTAGTGCCAAATATCTAACCTCACAGAGCTGAGGTACTTGCATTACATTCATCGCTTCCATCATACGTTCATAGTAATATTGAATTGGGTAATTACCATTTTGCGGCTTGACCGGCGGCGGTATGTGGTTGCTTATTACATAGTCGTCGATGACGTCATCCAACTTGGAGCTCTGCAGGGTGTTCGTGTAGCAATTTCTGCAATGCTCCAACCTACAAACAAAAATGATATCACAAAATTAAAAAAAAAACAGTTCGTTATTTCATAAAATGATGGTGGGGTTACAATATAAAAGATACATAATAAAAGATACGTAAAGATACATAATATGTATAAAGTCCCAATCTAATCCGGTTGTAACACAAATCGCGGATACAACAAGAGTGACGTCATATGATTAAGAGATTAAATTTAAAGTAAACAATATGTACTGCGGAATTACATATGTACTCGTAATGGTTATAATCAATAATTACATTGGTATTAATCTGATAACTTCTGATACATTCGATTAAAATTATAGATTTGAAAACATATTCATTTGATTGAAAAGCAATGTACTTACATATATATTTACATGGCCCTTTTTAAGAATAATTCTCGTAAGGGGGAACGTGAGATTTTGTAAAGTGAGGTTTAATGAGGTTTAGTGAGGTTTTATAATAATAATAATTTATTTCAGATTACTAATCCATTTAATATTTACAGTTTAAGAAAATGTTATAAATACCTTAATTTAAATAAACTCAAACATTCATTGTTTCCCTACTGCCAGTGTCAGACAATAGTCTGTGGTCGAACGGTTATACAGAGGACAGATTGATAGAGTTACGCTTTTTAACATACGAATCTCAATGAGGTTCCAACTTATATATTTAATGAATTATAATACTCACAAAAAAATCCTATCAACTCTTTGCCACCAGTACAACCTAGTACCTACTTAAATAAAATATTTCACAATATAACGTTAAAAGTTTCATTCAGGACTACTGGTAAAAGATTTTACGAACAGAATAACACATCCCACGGGACTCTGCATAGAAACACTTCATCCTTTCAGGAATATAAAATCGCGCAAATATTCAACTCGAACGAAATCATTTCACAGATTGGAACGGAAAACGCTAGAAAATTCTAGAAACGATAGAGGAGCAATATGAAAAATATTGGTATTCAAAGAACATTCATTCATCGTTAATCAGTTCAGACGAATGTCGTTTTTTTGTTTCGTTTTCAGTGTTCACGTATCGAGGATAAGTTTTACTGTAACGTTGATAACCTGATAATATAATATTTAAGTATAATATTTATTTATACTACAAAATTTATCATTCCTCACTCCATAATCAGATATGTCGGAATAGAAAAAAATATCTAATAACAAGTGATTGATTCGTTTCTAATTATACTCTGTTCTGAGTAACAAGAATATTGGAAATACCTAATTTTATTTCAATAGTCGTATCCTACACATGTACGTATATTACACGTATCAATAGAGTTCTCCATGTAATTAACGTGAAAACCAAAAAAATCTCAATACATTTTATAGATTTTTAATTTGAAATTTCTAGTAGTGACTCGGAATCTGACATTGTGCCCGGTGTATGGCAATACGTTCACCGCCTATTCCATGGGACTTAAAACGTCACTGGCGAAACGTGGGAGTGTACCGCACTCCTCTGCCTACGCCTTGGGGAATTACAGGATTGATGTTACATTTATATTTTTTATAACTTATTGCACTATTGGAAGACAAACGAGTTTTACATGTACGTATATTATAATTTTTCCCATGGGTCAAGCTGTCTCGATACAAAAATCTCACCTAAATCGGTGATGCAATTTTAACGTGATATTGGACAACGGAAAGACAGACACACGGATCGAGTTGGTTAGGCATTTAATAATAAAGTTGATTAAACATTAATAAGCTCATAAAGAAGAAAAGACGCCATATTTACGAAAACGAGACATTTCACCAAAATTATGACATAACTTTTCGCCATAAATGCGACGTGCCAGTGCTTATGTCACAAAGCCTTTATAACGAAAACCAACCTTTACCATATCCAGGGCAGCCTGCTGCGATAATTAAAAAATCCATTAAAAATTATTACTACCACGTTTCTAAAGAGAGATTTTTGATACTGTCATAAAGTCACTTTCACTTTCAGCGGCCGCATTTCAGCACGTTTGCCGCACTTTCAGCTGCTTAAAAATTGCTCACTATAAATTTTTCCATCCGTTTTTGCTCATTATGATATTTTCACGGAAAGAGCAGCCGTAATTTCGGACTCGTTCAATTCCATGTTCCACATTTTAGATTCGACTGGCGACGATATTATTTGTAATATTAAAAGTTTTAATGACAAAGATGTTGACTCCCAGTCGTCAGTACGAAGTCTAGGTATTTGAAAATTCCATATTAAGAACATTGTTTCGGAAAATGATACAAAACGAGCGAGTCTTACGGCGCTTTGGTATGATGACATCAGACACGTGAATAATTTGGAATTTATAGACTAATTTTATAAATTAATAAAACAAAAATTTACATTTATTACGGTCCGAATCATTATTTCATTGTTGATTTGTTTCTCGAGATAAGAGTCAAATATACTTGAGATTCTGCCGTTATAGATTAATTGGACACTATTTAATTTCATATCAAAAATGATTTACACTACTTTTCTATATAATACTTTTCCATTTTGAAACGCTTTTCACTCTACTATTAAATTAATTATTGACTGCCTCGTTGGTCGAGCGGTTGCAAGCGTGACTGCCTATCGGGTGATCCTGGGTTTAAATCCCGGGTCGGGTACTATCAGATTTTTCTTATGTAAAATTTCTAGTAGTGACTAGGAATCTGGAATTGTGCCCGGTGTATGG
>DWME01009187.1:0-11089 GCA_018244795.1 Parelbella ahira ahira | reverse complement strand
CCTCTGCCTACCCTTTCGGGGATTGCAGGCGTGATTTTACGTTTAAAATATACCGTTATAATTTTGTTATTGTTCGCAACCAACCACCAGCCCCCGCATATCCAAAACTAAAACATGAACTTCCCCGAATTATTTCTGGGATTTTGTATATGTTTTGGCGCGGATGTATGTAGATAGAAGACTATCAGTACAGACAACCCTGGGAAGGATTAGCTCCTGAAGGGTGATCTCTAGTGGCAAAACCTCACGAAGGTTTCCGGTCTTCATGATTCAAGAGGTAGGTGACAATAGGTGGGTCTCATGAGACAACTGTAATTTAATCTAGCCACTCCCACCGCATTCAAGAAATACATGTTGTATGTCTTAGTTGCTGGGAAAGTGTTATATGGGAAAGTGTGATAAAAATTATAATCCAAGTGTTAATTTTGACAACTGTTCTATCGCTCTTGTATCAGCAATGCGCCGTCAACGGCAATGATGTTGCCATCTAACCGTTGGTGATGCAAATTAAATGAGAGTGCTGCTATTTGTTCAATAAAAATGGTGTAGCTATCCTCAGCGAAGGTAACACGAGAGATGTTAGCTCTATATAAACCGAGCGTGACATGAGGCGGTGATTATTGGCTCCTTCATTGTCGTATAACTTGCATTAGTATAGTTGTGTTATTTCGTGTCATATTCGCAATACGAAATTATATAACGGTGTACAAGTTACGTAGATTTATAGGTGTCGTTTTTCGTTCTGTTGTTCCGGTTGGACTAGTTCGTTATAAATTACAAGAGTACACTGAAGAGGCGGTTTGCTCTCGAATTAGCTTGTTTATGTGTTCTAATATCCATTTTTAAGTCGGTCGTTAAGTTTTTTGGGACGTTTCGCTTCGGGTGCGCCTGGCGGTTGCTAGTTAGGAAGTTTTAACCGTTGGTTCCATCATCGGCAGATAGAGTTCGGGAGTAAATGTGTAGTCGAGAACGGTAATCGATGGTGCCGTGATCTAAAATTTGTATTTAACAGTGGTGGTGGTACGGACCCGTATAAGCCTTCTGGTTTCCATTCACAGGCCTGGAAGAGTGTTATTTAAATAGAGGTTAATTTTGTATCTTTGACAACGATGTCAGGTCAATTTGTTAAGTAACAGTACAAAAATGATATGCATTATTAATATAAAATAATATTTTCGGTCTGTGAACATACCATTCAATAAACTAGCAAATCAATGGACCGATTGGCCAACTAACTTACCAACGAGTCTGCACATTAATTCACTTAACATGTCAACGTAATATCATAATAATCTCATTGTTATAAACGTAACATTACGCATGTAATCCCCGAAGGGGTAGGCAGAGGGGTGTACTACACCCCCACGTTTCACCAGTTAGTTGTTAGGTATATAATTTATAATTATTTAAGTTGACTTTGTTTATTATTATTATTGTTTTGTAAAATGTGTTTGAATCCTTACACCTGTATTCTTTGCTTTTTTTTCAACATGTACAGGAAATATTTAATGTACTTATGGCAATTATCTACATGTGACATAATGGCATCATCAGTGATAGACAGAGCCGACAACTGTTCTGCTCAGTATTTGCGTTTATTTCTACCACAAATAGAAGAATTACACATTTACAAATAATTTTAACATTTGTTTTTTGAGTGTCGTTATTATTTTTTTTCTTTCCTACGGGACCGAAATGTATTTTTGGGTTTGATCATTATATGTTTTTTTTTTTTCAGGTACTGATCTCATTATAATAAGAAAATAAGATAGTAAGTAACATAGATTTTAAAACCGATATTACTAATTATTATTAATTTTTATATACGGATATTACTTGTTATTAATTTTTAGTCATTCGACAACAATTTTTATACAAATTAATGATTTATATATGTACACAAATACATTCATGTTTAACTGCAGGGTAGGTATATATCGTTAATTATGCATTTAAAGTCATGTTTTGCACATTTATCATTGTCACATATCCTTTTACTTAATAAACAAATAAGAATAATTACTGTGTTTTAATAACTTTTCAAATAAATAATTTTTCATTAAATTAAAAAATCATAGAACAAAATAGACTTGGAAAATGTCTTTGGAAAAAATTGTGTGTAATTCGAATGAACATTGAAGTAATTCTATTATTATAACCTCTTCTACTTTTCGTTAAGATAATTACGGATTTTCTTGGAATATATTGAACGGGCGTCTAATGAAAACGTAGTATATGGAACATAGAAAAAATATCATAGCACGGTAGATTCATTTTAATCTAGAACATTATGTATATAATAAAAATACAGCATAAGTTGTACTTAGTTGTTTTTTGTTCTGTTCGCACAGCTCGCGTGACAATAAGTCGATGTAGTGCAATGTTTGCTTTCTACTCTCTATGGTAGCGGCGATGACAGTACTTGGGAACTACGCTTTTTGGAACAAGATTACATTTACTATGTTGTAGTACAATTTTCTAGTAGATAGTGGTTCGGAGTCTCGATCTGTGCCCGGGGTATGCCAGTAGGCTCACCATCCATTCTGTTGTGAAACGTAAAAGTGAAACGCGGGAGTGTTCCACCCTCCTCTATCTACCCTATAAAAACTCTAGAAGATGCATTTGACCTGCACATTGTCAACATCGTTCTAATACTGACCATGAGAGCGAGACCCGTCTCCAACATTGGAAATACATATATGTATGAACGTGATTTCTTAAAATTACATTGTTGTACCTAATATTAGTGTTTGCAAATTAGTCATTCTAAATCGACAACCAGAGGTTGAAAAATGTTTAGACGCATCAGTTTTAATATAGGTAATCACGAAAATAATTTAGTGAAGCAACTAAGTACTGATCAATCGTATGTCGATGTTGCCAGTATCGACAGTACGTTACCAGAAATGAGTTGGTAAAGAGGAAAAAAAACCGGAATACGTGAAGGAAACCGAATATCTGTAACTCTGTACCGTGTAGCACACGTCCGCGCCGCAGACCGCAACAGTGTCAAGCGGTACTATTCTCAGTCGATACCTACAACGTTTGCGATCTCATTTATCAGGAATTATTGCTTGATTGCTTTATTAAATTATATTATACTTTATTTAATTTATGGAAATCTCGGCAGGAGCACGTTTCATTTATTGAAATTCTCACCATCACGAAGTCTGGATTTGTGCCCGGTGTATCTGTGGCAATAGGCTCACGTACATACATATAACGCAACTATAGAACCGTAAAAGTGCTACACGCCTCTGCTTACATCTTCAGGGAAGTACAAGCTTAATGTTATGCAATGTTATGTTTAATTAATTATTTTGGAAATAATTTGAATTTTTTTGTAGTTGATTTCAATTTTGTAAAATATATTTTAATTTTTATACATTTAAAATTTCGTTTTATTTATATGATTTTTTTTAATTAATTGATTTTAACATCCATTAACTTTAATATAATTTATGAAGCGTTATGTTATTAAATATATTTTTATCCGTTAAGAGAGTTGTGTGTCCTATTTAGAAGCTGGTAAGAAGTTAACACTATTCTCTGACGACGGTCGTTCCATTGTATGTTTGTACTTCCTGTGACAGACGTGTCCTCAGCTAGCGTCCCAGTATTAGTGTTCATCAGTCTATATACACTGTAAGCGATTCAAATGTATCTAGCATGATACACTGTTTCACATCTAATGTAACGTACATATATCGATATGCAATATCTCTTGTATATCGAAAAAATACATTCACTTAAAGTCATTATCATGAACCTGTTTCATGTCGCTATGGGACATGTTTTTCTTCTTAGAAAGAATGAGTAAACAAATGAATAGATCATTGAATGAAAGAGGAAAATATGAAATCAACAAATTTATGCACGATTAAAATTATCAAAAATACAATCACGAAATTCTCTTTTATTGCCAAAGTTAATACCACCAAGTTATAGACTGCCATGCTGGTCGAATGCGGCATGGCATGGGAAGGCACACACAACGCGCGTTTTAAGAGATGACGTGGAAACTTGTACTTAAAGGACAGTTTTAAAATGGAAAATTTGTATTCTCTTTTCTATTATCAGACCACAATGCGCCCCCAAGAGAGTTCACTTTCTAACGCCGTTAGACACATGCAAATGACAAAAGTATTGCGTAACCGTAGAGGCTCTACTTGTTTGTTACAATTATTATGGTTGTAAAAACGTAACATCACGCCTGTAATCCCCGAAGGGATGGGCAGAGAATTGTAGCACACTCCCACGTGTCACCAGTTTACGTCTTACGTTTACGCAGTTTACGTGTCACGTTTACGTTGCATGGAATAGGTGGTGAGTCTTATGCCATAGACCGGGCACTGGTCCAGACTCAGAGTCACTACTAGAAATTCTAAATAATAAAAATCCAATAGTACCTGACGCGGGATTTGAACCTAGGATCTCCCGATCGGCAGTCGCACTTGCAAGCACTCGGCCAACGAGGCTTTTCATTACAGTTGTACTAGAAATAAAAACGACACGTGCAACATACTCGTATTGTTTGAACATCACGAAATTAATGAGTAATAATAATAATGTGCTCACACGTGTGCCCGCCCATGAGATGTAAAACGTATCTGGTGAAACAATTTCATCATCATTTCAGCCCATAGACGTCCGTTGCAAGCCATAGGCTTTGCCTGTGCCGAGAGCGCCATCTCGCCCTGTCCTCTGTACATGTATATACCATCTGTTTATTGAAGAGCCATTAAGAATAGTCAAGAAAACCGAACGCGGCAAGGTGAAATTCAAAAATAAGTAATAGGCCATTACCGTCGACCATTGTTTGTCGAACGTTCTTGCGGTTACTCGGTGTGTGGCGTTATATTTATACACGTCTATACATTTTTTTTTTAATACTTTTGTGGTATCGCTACACTACAGACAAGGCTCAGACAGTCGTGTGTTCACCGTCACTGATACGATGTAAATTTACATGTAAATAGAAACAACTGACAAGAATTGACCGTTATTCTATATTTAGACATAATATATCATTTATCCCTTCATTCATTCATTTATTTGTCAGTCATTCCTTTGATTGAATCAATTTTACATATATAAGAAATAGAGTATAAACTTGCAAAATTATTCACAAGCGTTTCTGGTAAACGGAAGGTACGTTGATCGATCAGTTCGAAAATTTTAGCCGATTACTCCGCATGTAATGTATCATCATCATCATATCAGTTTGTACCGTTCCATTGCTGGACATAGATAGGCCTTTCCCAAGGTGCGATACAACAACTGATCCTCCGCAGACCTCCTCCAGCCGCTATCACCTGCCTTCTTAATGTATAAATAAATACGTCTTATGAGATTAATATTACCTAGCTGGCAAGTACAGTGTACGTACTTATTTGGTCGAAATAGCCGATTCTTGGTCTTTCTCAACACCTACACCTATCAACATTCGCATTATATATTTAATATTAACATAGATGTAGTTCGCGGCGTTGACATACGACATCAGATTAGGATCAGAGTCATGAATGCTAACGAATTTTGCAACTAGAAGTTGTCGAGCCCATTTCCTTAAAGATGCTCTGTTTTGAGACGAAAGACGTGTTGGTAATGCTGTATACAATACGTTGTATTACAAAGCGCAGACTATTGCAAAATAACTTAAACTTAACTATTAATACCATTATTACGAAACTGCTTGGGTCTTCTCTAGACGGTCGAAGAGTGGTATACCCTGCTGGCATTTGTGTTCCCGGAACCATAACCTAGGGTTCTTCCCATCGGCACTTTTCATCAGGCGGGATCGGGGCCAAATGCTTGCCTGCCTATTACATAATAAAAAAAAATCAAAAAACCTCGGCGGCTTAGCCAATTAGAGATTGATTCATATTAATTAAGGTCTCGGCGTACGAGAAACGTGAACGTTGAACGGAAAATGTACATCATGCTCTGATTTCCAATGAATGGGGTTGGAAATGAGAGACGGCGCCGATCGCTGATCGCGGAAAAGCGTCTCGACACGAACGCGCCGAGCAATTAATCTAAATTATCCACTGTGGGTTGTATTTTTAATGGTTCAATTCGAATTCCACTGTTGGTCTAGTGTAGCAAGCGTGACTGCTTAGCGAGAGGTGCTGGTTTCGATTCCCGCGTCGACGGTACTATTGGATTTCTAGGCCGTCAGTCAGAGTGAAGTGTTAGCGAAGGTGTCCATAATAATTATTGTAACATTGACAAGCCGATTTCCTCAAGTGGAAGGTAGAGAGCATCAATCATCTTAAATAATAATAACAAATGTCGATACCTGAAATCGATTTATTGACATTTTGAGCAGATATATAAACTGCCACTGTGATTACAATACATTGTTTCATGTCAATTCTTCGAAAGGTGTATGAAACATTTACTTTCCTCATTAAAAAGTAACAACGAATTCTGTGAACTTACAAGCAGATGTCGGGTTATGTTCGTCATCGGGTGCTCTCACCCTGCAAGCTGCATCCATAAGTAATTTCGAAATAGTTTTTTTTCCCCACTCACATCCGGCAGATTTTGAAATTCTTTGTATTAAACTTAGCGTAGCTAAACTTAAACTATTTTAACTGCAGAATACAATATAGTCTATAGTTATTTGTGCATCAATGTTGTAGCTTAAATCTTAAGCTTATGAAATGCATTTGCTGTTTCAAGGGTGCAAGGTGCGTAACGGTGTGTTATAATAATAATAATAAAGGTTTTATTGTCACACAACGTTTATGGCGGGCAAAGTAAGAGTCTTAGCTTCTGCTAGCACAAGTGACTTCGACTAGCGCTGTTTTTCCGGGTCTCCCTCTCCTTCAGTTGTCGTTTGCGAGTTGCAAGTGCATTATACTTTGCATTTTACTTATTAATGATTTTGCTTATTAAACAGAATTTGGCCTTATTTTCAAACGCTCATTTTAATTTGCAACATGCAACGGTGACTCTGAAGGCAGATAGTGATTGAAAGTTATTTTCCCTCTACCACATAGATAAAGAACTAATTAAGTAATTTAACAATACCATAGCAAGATAATTGCACGATTTAATTATTACAAAATAAACAGCTTTACTAACCAAGTACCAAAGTCGGTCATTAGTCGGTATTTACTTTCTTTACATGGTAATTTCTTATTGTCGCGTAATGAGTTGCCACGTCCGGTGCATTTACCCGGCGAAATTTATTACTAACAGTTATGTCACCGGCACTCGTCGGAGTCGCGTTGCGCCGGACCACTACGAGATTAGCTCTTTATGTAAAACGAATGCCTGTGCACTGTTTGATGGGATTAACAATGGTGAATAGTTCCCGCTACACTACAGAGTTTATTATATTGTTTTGCTTTGCTTCTTTGTTCATTGTTTCTGGTGTGTGATAATGTTCGAGGATTAGAGGCATGCTCTAATCCTCGAAGAGGTAGCCAGAAGAGTGTAGTACACGTTTCACCAGTTACGTTTACGTTCTAAGTTGGAATAGGTGGTGAGTCTATTGCCATGTACCGGAGACTGGTTTTTTATAAGTGGATATTTACTGTCATTTAATGAAATATTTGAGTATCTAAATAATAATAAACTTGGAATACATATATATGTATGCACGTGGTATTAAAAATATTATGAAGTAAATAAAAGGTAAATAAAGGTTTGGACTTCGCAGAGCTTGATTTCTTTTCTAAATAAATGGCATTTAACACCAAATGATTATTTCAGGAATTATTTTTCTGGTAGTATCATTTTGACAGTATGGCGTTTACTACAATGTAACATTTTAATCTTGATTCGATAAAGTAATTATTTTGATTCATTTGAACTTTGATATGTAGAATTTATTTAAGACCGCGAGTTGGCAAACGTAGCGTAGCGTAAACGCCATCCAGTTAGGTGGAGTGACGATGTACGCAAAGTGGCTGGCAGTGGTTGGATCCGAAGAGCTGAAGATCGAGGTCAGTGGCGTGCCATTGGAGAGGTCTATGTCCAGCATTGGACGATAACAGGCTGATAGTGTGTGTATGTGGGAATTTGTTTGCGTTTTGTGAAAATTAAGTAAATTAAATGAAAATTCTAAGGTGTGTGAAGTCTGCCAACCAGCACTTGGCCAGCGTGGTAGACTACGGCCTTAACTCTCTCAATATGAGAGGAGACTCATATTCCAACAGTAGAATGACAAATGGGTCGATTATTTGTGAAAATTAAGTGAATTTAAGTACATTTTAAGATTACGACATCCCTCACAAGTACAAAGAATTAAATTTGATTCAATATGATAATGTTGAAGTCTTTTCGATTGAAGAATATGAAATAAAATCCGATGTATTGTTATTATTATAAATATGTATTATTATAAGGCGTATCACATGTGTCAATTGGTAAATATTCTATGATTACCATTTAATATAAAATACTGTTAGACACATGAAATCATGTGTATATTGAAAGAAAATACTCATGTATATTGAAGGAAAAATGTGATATGTATTTATAGCTATGTATGTATAGATTGTATGTATAGATTGTATGTATAGATTGGTATGTTTCCAATCCTCCCGGATATTTACCTCGCGTTGCATTGATGTAACCAATCGTCCATTAGACGTGAAAAAACGCTTGCAATATACATTACCCGTCGCACCAACAAAAGGTTGTCCATACACCAGTGAGCTGGTACAAAGGGAGCGGTGCTGTGCGCTTTGTGAGAGTGCAAAGCGCTTTGAGTCGTACGTTTTGAAGTACTCCGGGACACTCCTCTGTGTTTTTTGTACTTCGCTGTGCCGTGGATGGGGGGTGCGTTATTGGGGTTCGATGAACTCTATGTTGGATGCAGTTGACTGGCTCAGTCTGCTGTCGCATGCGAAAAGACGCCGTGACAACTCTCATGAGGCGCTATGATTAGTTATCTGGTGCTTACGATCGTGTGTATCATTTTGTTCAGGCTCTATTGTTTTTTGGTTATAGATTTTTGTAAGTTAGCTATGCTAATCATATTTTAAGAATAATCACCATATACATATAAGACCATTAGGAAAGCAGGTTATCCCTTGTTATTATAACATTTAAGAATACACAGCGTTGTGAGGATTTCGCAATAATATTATTAAAGTTTTAAAGTATGGCAAACACTAGGACGGTATAAATGTGGACTGATGAACATGAATTGTGTTATTCTGTAGTCGTTTCTAATAAACAAGATCTTGTACAATTCATATTCAAAGAATTGTTCCCATTATATCCTTGTAATGTACGGGTAAGAAAGTCTTTTTCGTGAGTTTCAATAAAGAAATACAGACAATAATTGTTACCTGTCTGCCCCGTCATGAATGAAAGACTGAACTCCTAACATGGCAAAATGTTATTGTAATTCTAGTGTCAAGATCGTAAAGAAAATTAGTAATAACTGCATTTTGGTAATATTTTACATATAAGTGATTCGTTTAAGGTAATTGTTTTGTTTTTCTTCAACAACCTATTGATTCCTTAATTTTCTCTTTCGACATTTGATTAGCTGTAAACTGAATCTGTACTGATCCCATAATGTATGAAGAATGTTACGTTCATATCAAATCGCAGCGTTCCTTGAGTGTAGGGACGGAAAACGTGTAAGTCCTTTATTGGTTTTCTTTAAATATCTGCAGTTATTTGCTACAGTTAGAACTGTAGTATAGTTCAATATATCTCATTCTGAGAATAGATCCGTGTTTTAACAGTGGATTGATAAAGTAGGGTCGAAAAAAAGAAGAAGACCGTTATTCATGTATTGAAAGAAACTCGAACCCGTTCTAGAACATTATATATTCAACTTTATATGCACTACCCAAGTGTAGGTAACTACTACCAATATGATCACGAAAACATTAATTTAGTGCGTCGGTTCTCTACAAATATGTATGTAAACATCTCATTAACACCCGAACAATGTTGACCCTTAAATTATCGCGTTCACGTCTACGCGATAACATTACCCTTGACCTTCAACTGCGTAGCTGTTATGTAAACCCTTAGGTTTGATCCCGTATCAAGTTTTATTCTCGTCGAAAAATTTTGTCAATGCGCATTCATTGCTTTGCCGGTTTGTGTAATTTTCGTCAAATATCCACACCCGATTAATTACAATAGAATTCTCATAAGGATTACGTATTTGATTAAAATAAATTGTAATAATAGGGTTTTTAGGACGTCTCTACACAAGGTTGTCCGATTAGAAAGTAGATGGGGCTTGTGCTATGGTAACCAGGCAAGTGATAAAAAACATATAAATACGTATATATTTAAATAGATACTTTTTTAGCACTTACACACAAAGCAAATACTTATAGCCATCACTTAAATATTTGTCCTGGGTAGAAATCGAACCTAAAATCTCCTCCTCAGCAGGTAACTTCGCTAACTGCGGGACCAACGGGCCAGTCATTTATCGGCACATCCTTGAATATTTGAGATAAATCCGCGCAGAAAGAAATGAAATACCAGCGAGAATCGTCTACATACATAGTTCCCCTCCCCTGCTTATAATGCGACGCTCATTCTAGAATGTTCATGGTAATAGAGTTGGAAATAGCCGGGTACCGTCGTGAAAAAAAGTGTTTTGTATTTGCAAGTGCTCGTGGACAAGTAACAATTTTCGTCCAATTTGTTACCAGATTATAGTACTTATCAGATTACATTTCATTTTACTGTCCACGGTTATAAGGACTCCATTGAACTAACAGCTGGATGGAGCCCAGCTGCAGCGATAAACTACGAGTAAGTAGTTTGTAGTGATACCTACACGTGTAGCCGAAAGCAAAATGGATTGGTCCAAATTCTTGCCAGATTAAACGTCAGTCCTTTTTTAATTGGGCCTCCATCAACCACATTGCACGTTTTATGTTGTATTAAGAATATTAAAATACATTTGGTTTACTTAACTGACTTACTTACTTACCTTGACTGCTTCGTTGGTCGAGTGATAACAAGCGCGACTGTCGATCGATAGGCCCTGGGTAAGAATCCCGGGTCGGGTTCTATTGGATTTTTCTAATTTAGAATTTCTAGTAGTGACTCGGAGTCTGGATCAGTGCCCGGTGTATGGCAATAGGCT